>JAADXI010000028.1:0-61734 GCA_023337615.1 Pythium brachiatum | reverse complement strand
ATGTTGATGCATGAAGACCATGACGAGCAGGAGCACGAACTGGTGGCCGCAGTAGAAGCCTTCCCTCGCGATCGCTGAGTTCCGTGAATGCAAAACGCCCAGCGCAAACAGCAGCACCATCGTGACCAAGAACAGAGCCGCAGTACACGCGAGAATCCACAGAAACGGCTCGAAGGCCGGCAGGATGAGTCGTCTCGCGGCATTGCTGTCGCCCTTCAGTGCGATCGCGCGACGGCGACGCAAGTACGCGATCATCGTGAGCAAGAGACAGCTCAGAAGCGTCCAGCCCATGGCCTCGAACATTGCTAACGTAGGTGTCGCTGCCGAGCCGGCATCAGCTTCGGTATCGCTCGCCATGGTACTTCAGCGCCTGCTTCCTCGTGAGAAGCCTTGTCGTCGACTGCGCTAAACGAGGAGTACGCCCACACACACACAGGCGACCCATGGGAGGGCTTCCGTCCTGTGCGCATAGCGGTCTTTCCGTGGGAAACATCCTTTTGATCCGGACGGTCGAGGGCGGTGGACAAAATTGAGCGCTGCCTCCAACATTTACGTGTAAAACAGGTCAGCTCCTGGCGATCGTCCAGCGCGCTCCTCGCCCACCGCGAGCCAGCAATCGCCGTTTCAACGCACACGTGGCCTGCTCCATCGCTCCCTGTGGTAATATTTGAACCGCTCGCGAGCAGCGCTCACCAGGCGTGAGCATTTTCCTTGGAAGTGCAATGGCCCATTCTGGTGCGGCCTTTCCCGCCAAAATTGAGATGGTACGCATCTCGCGGGTAGTAGACAGAGTGTGAGTAAGAGTCAGTGATGCTGGTCCAGGCGTGAAGGTGATGGAAATAGCCATACTTTTAGGCGGGGTCTTACAGCACAAGAGAGAGCTGAGACCCCCACGGCGTGCCATTACGCAAGGAAACTCTTTCAACAATGCGCCTTGACTACAGTATCTCCTGCACCTGTGACCAGTATTTCTGATTCCTACTCACATTCTGTCTACTACCCCGCATCCCGCACCAGGCGGAACTAAAATTGGAAACAAAAAGGATTTTTACGCACGCCACTCATCCGAGTCTGCACTTGCTTTGACTATGGGGAATGAATCCAGTGAGCTTTTTTCGTTCCAGAGGGAGCAGAAAAAATCATCTGGGTCGCCTGCGGGCGTGTGAATCCATCTGGATGAAGAACAGTTTGCAAGTTGAGTGAGTTGGAGGGAAACACCGGACGGAGAGAACACTCTCAACGCAACTGTCTGCACACCTGCCGTCCGGAAACCTGTTCCGGTCTCGGTGGCGTGGAGCATTCTCGCCGTCAGAACTAATTGTCTCTGCATAGCATTCCTTCCGGCATCGCACTGTCGTCCCCGTGGTTTGTTATCGCTGGCGAACATGGAGATCTTCCAGGATGGAGAGCTCGAAGAAGAGGTGCGTACGCGTGGGAACACGTAGCCCTACAACGGCGCATGCGTATGGACGTGTAGCTGACGCGTGTGCGGTTCTGTGGGTGCTGTTGTAGATGCGTAAGCGCGACTACCAAGTGCACAACCTCTCGGCGATCTGGCAGCTTTTCTCGTCGTCATACCAGGAAGCCATCAACTCGCTCACGTTTCCCGTGCGCACCACGTACTCCATCGTGGATCTGGGACCCACGCAGTTCTCTCTGGATGCGTCCAGCAATACGCCCACCAGCATTATACCTCCGCAAGCAGAGGAGGAGATCCAGATCAAGCGAGAAGACCTGCAGCTTTTGAACCCGCGAGGAGAAGTGCTCGAGTGCTCGTTCTGGACGCGGCAGTGCTCCTCCTCTTCTGCCAAGAGCTCCTCTTCTCCTCCGCCGTGTATCGTGTATCTCCACGGCATGTCGTCGTCGCGCAAAGAGTGCGTGTACCTGCGCGACCGCGTGCTCGCCGCCGGCTTCTCGCTCTTCTCGCTGGATCTCTCAGGCTCGGGCTTGTCCGAGGGCGACCGCATGTCCTTCGGCTTCTTTGAGAAGGACGATCTCCGCACGGTGCTGGATTATCTCTATGCGACCAACAAGGCCTCGCGCGTTGGTGTGTGGGGACGATGCATCGGCGGCGCCACAGCGCTACTGCATCTGTGTGAGTCGCTGGACTCTCGCTACCGCCGGCTTCGTGTCTCCAAGCGCGACGCCCAGCGGCTCCACATCGGCCAGTGCAAACAGACTGGTGAGCTCATGTGCGTGCGCCCAGGACGTGTGTTTTCGTTCCGCGTCTCCGCCTTCAGCATCAACAGCGGCGACTTTGCGATCCTCTCGATCGGCAAACGCATGGTCAAAAGCCTGGATCTCGAGTCCTGTAAGCAGCTCCTGGCCAACAGCGCCTCAAACAGCGACGGCTGCGTAGAGATCTGCGGGTACGAGCGAAGCACGGGCAGCGCCGCGACGGCGACCTCGCCTGCGCTGCAAGCAAGCACTGTCGACGCACTCCAGGAGCCACGGCCGTTTGTGTTTGCATTGGCACTGGACAGCACGTACGGAGACATGGAGCGCGTGATCTCCGACATGCTTTCAGAGATTGGCAAGAGCGCAGAGAAGCGTAACGTGTCGTTTCCGTCGGCTATGGTCACAGCGGCGTCCAAGATCATCAGTCGCTCAGTGCGCAAGACCGCGGGCTTCCAGTTCCGAGACATCGCTGTGCTGGATAAAGTCCCGCGGCTTAGAGAGCTGCCGTGCCAGTTTGTGAGCGTGTCGAAGGTTGATTTTATCCGGCCGGAGCATACGCGAGCCATCTACGATGCATACGGCGGCCCCAAGTCCTGGCTTGCTTTTGAAGGCGTCCACGACCAGAACCGACCGGACGATGTGGTCGATAGTGTGTGTGAACACTTTGTGAACCAGTGGCGGGAGAGCGAGCGTCGGCCGTCCGTCTGAAGACCTGCTGGGGATCCATTTATTTAGGTGAGATGTGCCAGTAATCAAGACAGTACGATAACAAACAAAATCAAGTGACGCAGTTTTGCCATGGAAGCCTCACATCACGTGCTCATCGTAGGAGCTACTCCGCGTGACCAGCTCTCTTGTATTTTGCGCTAGGATTAGGCCTCACCTACGTGTGGCGCGTCGCCGGCTTCGTTCTGGTAGTCCTGGATGATACTGCCAAACCGCTGGATGCACTCCAAGTGGGGGAAGTAGTGCAGCACGTACTTGGTGCGATCCGCACTGCGTAGACTACCAGGGGCGATGCTGACGAGCTGAATTGAAGGTCGCGAGCGCTTCTTGCCGAACAGTGTCGGCTCTCGATCGTCACACGGCGTGGCCGATGTGGTTGCTCTGGTGTACACCAACCCGTCTTCTACCAAGAGATTGAGAGCCTCACGCGAATCCTGAAGTGTGAGCAAGTGGTCCATGCGACGGAACACAGTCTCTTCAGTGACGCCAGGCGAGAGCAGCACGCACGACAGCAGCTTGCGCTGGATCGAGTACAGGAACCGGTAGTTGGTGCTGCCGTCCATCTTGAGCCACGGATACGACAGCATGTCTTTCTCGCCCTCAAACACGACACGCGAATGCGGTTTGTTCTCGTCCGGAACGAGCGAGTACGAGCGCAGCAGCCAGCAGTCGCCGTGGTCTTTGACGATGTAGCGCTGCGAGAAATACGCATTGACACACAGCATCACGCCACTCTCCACGAGGCTGTTCACACAAAACTTGACCATCGACGCCTCTACGCGGGGAGCGTGGACGTCCACGTACAACACGACTTCTTCCAGCGACGCGCCCTGCTCGCCTGCGCGTCGAACAACTTGTTCTACCATCTCCGAGACATTTTGGAGCGATGGTCTGGCCCGTTTGCTCGGTCGAAACTCGTCCACGTCGTCCGGCGTGGAGGAAAACGCTTCAAAGCGGCTCATCTCGGTCGCTGCGAGTGTCACCGCGTTCATCTTGGTCTCGACGTGCCAGTTTTCGGTGAGAATCGCAGGGTTCTTAAAACTCAGACGCTTGGACAAGTGAGCTGCAAAGCCGGTGCCTTCCTTCTGGCTCTTGTAGTTGAGAAAGCGAAGTGTTCGCTTCCTCGCGAGCATCACCGCAGTCTTCTCCTGGTCGTCCTTGTTGGTACCCCCGTGGCCCTCCGCGTCCGAGTCTTCCATGATCGGGTTATGCACTGCAACAAACGAGCACAACCCCATCACTTGGCAACCCAACTCCAGAGCACACTGTCCTGGCGTCGCGTTGGGTGGGAACTCGGCCTCGTAGCTCGTGTCGTTCGGACTCATGCCATCAGTCACAGTATCTCCAACTTCCTCCAGTGTAGAGCTGACCATCGCCTCTTGTTCCGCTGCCTGGCGGAAGAGCCCCAGCGGGTAGGTCAGTGTCGTGAACTTGAGAAAGTCTTGCAGCCGCTGGCTTGTTGAGTATCCTCGGATCCGCTCTCGCTCTGTCGCTCGCACGATCCAGTTCTTGAGCCACAGGTATCGCCACACGAGTCGGATCTCCTCAGCCGTCCAGAAACTAATCAGCTCTTCGGCAACGATTGGGTGGTACTCCGCTTGAGGCGACACGATCATCATCACAGCGCGTCGGAACAGTGCTGTGAGACGAGGCGACTCGAAAATTGCGAGCTCTTCGTCAAATTTGCCCGATGGATTGAGCGACTCGACCATCTCACGCTTCGCTGCCTCGAGTTGCAGTTTAGCATCAGGCTCCGTCAGCTTCTCTTTCAGTCGCTTCTTGACGTCAATCTTCCTCTTCGAGAGTTTACGAGCAATTGCAACGAGGCCAAAACCTGTGCGAGAAAGCCACGGGATGCGGAAGGCGACGCTTTCTGAGTCACGCTGGATGCCCTGGGGGATCGGAATCTTCCAGCGACTGCGGCAGTTTTCGATAAAGAAATCGACAAGCTGACGCTCGTCTTCTTCACTCCACGCGAACAACCCCGACTCCTCGTCGTCTTCACCGTCGAAAGACAGACTGGAGCCTCGTCGCTCCATCAGCTGGCTATCTCCGTTCATCGTCCCATTGGAAAGAGCTCCGTTTGTCAGCGTGTCTGTGGGTTTCTTCGATTTGATCTTCTTTTTCACGGCCGGTCCTCGTCTGCGGCGTGCTCGAATCGCCCTCGACACAATTCCTGTGCGTTTCACAGGCTTCGCTTCCTCTCCCTTTGGTGCAGGCTTCTGCGACTTGGGGATCCACCCGAGAATGCGAAACATTCGACGCGCACGACTTTTCAAAGGTAGTGGTACCTCACACACACCTGGTGCGTTGGGCTTGGGATTGTGGACTTCCATCACCATGCGTTCGAGGCACAGCCCCTCGAGCGCTTCCCAGTAGCAGCCGACATCCATCTCCGAGACGAACACATGATGCAGTGGCAGCAGCGACCCAAACGAAAAACTCTTCTCGGTTGTGCCCACCAGCTTGATCGCAGGCTGGGAATTGATGCCTTGATCCAACGGCGACGTCGGGTTCGATGCTGGACTGCCCTGGCGGTCGTCGAGCTCAATCCGAATCGAGTTCCGCATGCGAAATAAACCACCGAGGGCGTTGTCTTTCAGTGCTTGCGCCAGAATGCCGTCTTGGTCATCGGTGTAGCCAGCACGAAGGATCTTGATCAGATTTTTCATACCGATTTTGTGGGGCACGATGAGCTTCAAATCCGTCAGCGTTCCCAGTACTTTAGCTGTTCGACCCGATTCATGAGCCCAGACTTTCGCGCACACACTCGGCGGCAATGTGTCGAACCCAAGGCGATTTCTGACCGCGTGTTCCACAAGCGTAAACTCACTGGGCGTGAGCACCGAGCCACCAGAAAACGCGAGAATGTACAAGTACACTGGCATGCGGTGCAGCACGGTCTCTCGAGAGAACACGATGCCTCGCGACAGCGCCGCACGGTTCCGTCGTTCCTCCGTCGGCAGCGCACTTACGCCATTGAACTCGAGTGTCTTCCCACCTCCCCCATTGACGCCATTGGGAACTTCATCGTCTTCATCATCCAACGAAATGTCGATCTCTTCATCGCGCAAGTGGATCTCGGGGTGGTCGTTGAGAAACCGCCATAGAAACTCGTGGAACTGCTTACATCGATACATCACGCCGTACGCGAAGCCCAGGCGTCGGTACTGATGCGAATGCAGGCTCGACTTCCCCTGGCTCACGAAGCGACGCACTCGGTAGCTGATTTCTGTCGGCTCACTTGAAGAATTTGTAGGAGTCACAGACCGGGGTACAGCAGATGCAGAGGCACTTGCCGAGTCACTGCCGTTCTCAATCCGCGGACGCTTCTTTGTCCGTCGGAACAATGTGAACCCTGGCACGTCTTCGTCATCGCTGTCGATCGCGCGCAGCCGCACGACTTCGTTCTTCTCGGCGTTCTGCTGAATACGCCTCAGCCGCTCTTCGCGCGCGTAATATTTCACCCATTCCTGGATAAACTGCTCGTCGTGTTCAAACCCTGGCAACACCACACACCGCAACGCTCGAAACTTGGTCGACACATTTCGAGGCGGCAGTGGGAGCTGAAGCAGACGCAGCACACCTTCGGATTCCAGCTCTGCGGCGATGCGGCTCACCGACCGCGTATCCACCATACCAACATGTGGATTGGTAACCATCGACGAGCTCTCCGCTGCAAACGCTGCATCGGACGCCGCGTGCTGCTTCTCCATGAGGAACATACTGGCTCGCAGCGACGACAGACTGATGAGCTTCTCGTTCGTCAGGCGCTTCGTGATGTGGTCTCGCCGCCGTTGGCGCGTGCCTTCCACCTCGATCCCGCCAAGCGCAACTTTTAACGCGAGGTTGGCGCGCACCGAAAACATTTCCTCTTTCTGGTCCGAGTCACCCATCACGCGCTTGTATCGCGCGTCATTCAGCGACGGAGGGAGCTTGGCTTTTGCTGGTGTTCGTGACGCCGGAATCACTGTGATATCGTCGACATCATCCTCGTCATCATCGCGTAGCTCCTGTTTGAGTGGATTTCTCGCGGCCGCCGCTGCTGCTGCACCTGCTCCCTTTGGATCCGACAGCATCGGGTAGAGCTTGAACGCCTTGTTCTTGCCCAAGATGATCGCCTCGGCCTTGAGTCCGTACGTGCCTGCGAGGATACTCACGAGCTTGTACGGCAGCTTGTTGCCTGGCAGCACCATTTGGTTCCGTAGATCGATGATCGTCGTGCCGCTGTCTCCGTTCTCTTCGATCACGCCGTAGATTTGATGCAGCAGCCCCAACTCCAGCAACATACCGCGGCTCTGCAGCGGCTTCTGCTTTTCCTTCGCCGATCGATACCGCACACAATTCAGGATCTTGGGCTCCACTGTGTTACCATTCGATCCTTTCTTGGGCGGCTGCAGCACCGCCTGAAACAGCTCGAGATGGAAGTGCTCGTCGCGCTTGCATTCCTGCATGATGTGGTTCTTGAGCACTTCTAAATGCCGCTTCTGGAAGCCGAGGTCGCGGCCCAAGTCGTACAGCACGGCCGAGTGCGTGGGCAGCTCATTCAAGTACGTCTCAGCAGCCGCCATCAGAATCTTTTTGCACTGCTCGTCCGACTCGAATTCCGCCGACTCGTCGTACATTTCGGGCACAAAATCCGCCGCAAACCGCGGCAAATGCACGATATTCAGGCGTCGCATCGTCGGCCGCGTCACGATCATCATGCGCTTGACCACGAGATTGTAGGAGATGAGCGTGTCCAGTGAGTTGTGTACTTTCTTGACCGACGACGCGTTGCCAAACACTGCGCACAGCGCTGGGATCGTGATGCCGCGCGTGCGCGTGCGGCCCACGGCCTCCAAAATGCGCAAGTGGTCGTCGCCAAACTCGGCCAGAATCGCCTTCTTCGGGATATTCAGCGCGCGCAGCCGCAGCTCTTCACACGCGACGACAAAGAGCCGCTTGCGGCGAGGCGGTGTGCTTGCTGTTGTAGTCGCTGTCGTAGTTGTATGCAGCACGGGACAGGCGTCTTCAAACGAGATCGTCGATGCGTCTGCGATGGGCTCGCGCCGCACCACGCTCACCATCGACACGTCCTGGTCTTCTCCATGGTGGTCGTCGTCGATCTCCATCGCAATCTCACTATTGTCTTGTGCTGCAGCATCGCGTAGTTCTTTCCTTCCGTTGTCCTGGACGCTACCGGTCGGCCGCTTGCGCTTCTTAGAGGAGGAGGAAGAGGAGGAGGATGGCTGTGCGCTGGAGACGACGTAGTAGAACTGGAGCACACCGCTGGCGTGCTGGCGCCGCAGCAGCAGCCACACTTGGCGACGCATGCGCAGGTCGCGCGACGGCTCCACGGCGTCCAGCAGTTCCGCCACGGCCACGCCGTCGCTTCCTTCGAGAGCGATGTGGTCGATGGCCGCCGCCACGAGCTCCGCTGGCCGCACACAGCGCGCGACGCCCATGGTGATCAGGCGATAGACGGACGGGGCAATGAGCGAGCTTCAGCTCTTCGCACGACGAGGAACTATTCGCCACCAAGCATGGCGTAACCCTGGAATTCAATGGGTACGACGTACCCCGAGTAACCGTTCGATCCCGAACTAGAGTGTTTGCTTCGAATTCCCGAAAATAAATCGTGAAATTAGGGATCAGAAATATGTGACTTGTGAGAAAAATGGCTACATTCGACGCAGCGTTTGGAACAGGGAGGTAGCAGGACTGAACACACTACCAGCGTCATCAGCGTTCGAACTCGGAGCTGCTGGTGTATCAGTAACCACGTCAACACTGCGAGCACGGACACGGAAACAGTAGCAACCGAGTGGATTCAGTCCGGAGATCAGCGCTCGACACTCCGCCAGTCCGTCCAGGACTGTCCGCCACTCGCCCGTGGAGCTGATGATCTCTGAGAGATCAGGTGCGTGGAGGAAGCTAGAGTCGATATGGTACATCTGCACTTCATACTGAACTCCACTATGAACGAGCGAGGTTGCTTCCTGGGTAGTGTCCTGGTGAGAAGCGCCGTCTCGCCACGCAATTGTGAGAGAGAAACTGGTCTTTGCAAGGCACTCGGGAGCTGTGGGAGGCAGGAAAGCTAAGGACAAAGAACGCAGCGGTTAGTTTCTGGATAAGGAGCTTCGAATTGCTGCAGTGACTTACCGTAGGTCCACACGGGCGGGTCGATCATTTCAACAAACGGCCCATCGCCCAGAGCGTTGCGCGCACACACTCGAAACTGGTAGGCGCGGCCGGGCGACAGTTGTTCAACTGCGTAAGTCTTCGCGTCGACCGGAATGGCAGCATTCACCACTTCCCAATCTTCATCGCAGCGTTCACCGTTCTTCATCCGCATCTCTAGCTGGAACGATGTCACCGCGTGGCCATTACAGCGCGGCATTTCCCAAGATAGTATGATACTCGTGGCTGTGCGATCCACGACTCGCAGCAACAGTGGAGCTTCGGGGACCGTCGTGTGGGTACTGGACAGCTCTGTGCGCGCACAGCTTTCCGCATCCTCCCACCGCTGAGAAGTCGCATAATGCTGCACGACTCGGAAGCTGTACGCAGTTGCTGGGATCAAATCCTGCACTTGGGCACTCTGCTGGAACACCTCGGCTACGACGGTCTCCCATTTTGTGCTGTAGCTCACTCGCGCCTGGACCTGGTACTTGTCGATCAGTTCCGTGGAGTACGGTTTGGTCCACACTAACGCCATGCTGCGTGCTGTCGTTGAGACGACTTTGGGCGTGTCATTCGTGCAAATTCCGTCGCTGACTTCGCCGTCGGGTGACCAGCCAAACCGATTACATGCCTTCACTCGAAAGTAGTAGACATGGCCGGGTAGAAGGCCCTCAACTTCGTGCTGCTTGTCGTGGGGGTCGTCTTCAAAGTTGTGCATTAGCGCTGCGTCACACAGCACACTTTCCCAGCGCTGTTCTTGATCTGCTGACCGCAGCAGCTTCCGAAACGAGCTCGTCGCGACCGCTGCGATGTTGCCGGTGCACTGCAGCTGGATAGACACTCGCTGGGCATCTGCACCGTTGCAAGGAGGAAGCCGTATCCGCATTGTGATGGAGTGGTCGCTCACTCTTGTGACGGACGGCGCTGCCATGGCGTTAGGAACATCGCCGTCCGTCTCCACCAGCAAGACATCGGAGCTCGTGCTCCAACCGACCGTGAGATTTCCTGTCTGCACTCGGATCTCGTACTGCGATGCTGGCATGAGATTGCCAATGCGGAACGATAAACTGCCGCAGATCTCAAAGAACTCGCTGAGACTTCCAATGGGGACCCACGAGACACGGAATTGATAGGCAGAGGTCGCGAGCCCGTGGGACGACCACTCGATTGTGATGGACGTGGATGTGATCGTCATGGCTCGTACGTTCGATGGAGAATCCGGTGGGGCTGGATATAAGATAGCAGTCTTGTAAGTGAGAGGCCACGACACCATATCTGATACTGTGGTTGGTACCTACGCTCGAGAAGCTGCTCCATCGCGCGGTCTTCCACGTCAGCAGCTACTTCCATCGCCAACAGATCATTCTAGAAGCCATGTTCTGACGTAAGAGCAAAACACCAGCACATCAAGCCCAGTCAAGGAACGCACCCGATTCAGCACACGCATGTCAGCGCTGTTGCGAAGAACTTCTTCAGCCACGGCGACGCTGTGGTATCGAGCAGCCAAGTGCAAAGCCGATTCGTGGTCCTATTCATCCACACATTAGCGGCATCCAGCACTGTGAGGCCAGTGCCAGACAGTACCTTTGTGAGTGCATTAACGTCTGCACCGGCCTGCACGAGATGCCTTGTCACAGTGTCATTTTTGAGCGCCGTTGACGCGTGGAGTGCTGTTTGCTGGAGCACGCTGTGCTTCATATCGATCGGAATACCGCCTCGAATGTAGTGGTCGACTTTAGCGATATCACCCGTGCCCGCAGACTGGACGAAGTCGTCGACGAGCCACTGGAGGCTCACAGGGCCTTGGATCTGCTTCTGGACGCTCACAGCCTGAGCAGGAGCCGTGCAGTCATTGTTGAACTGCGGCTCATGTTCGAGAGGCTCGAGCACAGGCGGAGGACGCTTGCGAGGCTTCTGCTTCGCCAGCGCACGTAGCTGGTTCGTTACTGAGTCTGCACGCACACCGCGGTCGTCATTTCTTGCGGGAGACAGCGCTGGAAGCGGCTTGTCGAGCGAGCGCTTCATCCAGTCAGCAGCGGCGAAAGGCAACCGTTCTCGAGCTTGAAAGGTCATGTCCTACCCAACCTAACGATTCCGCCAGTACCCAAAATAACAACTTGGCATTTGAGCTGCAGATCAACCCAGTCAGGGTTCATTCCACGATCCCGATGTTCGAGCGCTTCCGCTTCGACGCCAAGCGCGCGCGAGATGCCAGTGGGGGCGACGTGAGTGCTGCTGACGTAGTAGCCAATGGTGACGCTGAGCCAGTCGCCAGTAGCAAGCGATTGCGCATCAAAGAGGAGCCGCAGCCTGAGCCAGTGGTGGTCATGGAGTTATCGGAGACCGTCGGGGCAGCTCCAGTTCCCAAGTGGCAGGAGCGTTGGCACGCGATCTGTGCGCCGTGTTTCGAAACCCGAACAAAGTGCGAGCACTTCCAAGAGCGACGTCTGCGGCTGCTGATCGTCGGCCACAACCCATCGGACCACGCGTGGGAAAGTACGTTCAGGGTTTAGTTGCCATCCACTGGTATTGGATACAGATTGAGTTGCTGTGGTGGGTGTTTTAGGTGGCTTTTCGTACAGCAATCCGACCAACCGCTTCTGGAACCTGCTGCGTGGCAGCCTCCCACCGCTCTCGTGGCGCGGGATTTTGCCTGCAGGTGTCCACATCGGCGAGCAGAACAACCTGCCGTACGTCTACGGCGTCGGCATGACGTCGATCGGACTGCAGGTACCGTACGCACCTGTGAGGCCTTGGCAGGTACTTCATTTTGTGCTGACTGTTAGTTCCCCATCGTAGCCAGGAAACGATGCTGCTTCGTACGGCAAAGACACGAGTGAGTTCTATTGGTCTTCATACCGACTGATACGTACGCTCTAACTACCTGAGGGCTGTGTTTTGTCATCGACACCCAGTGTCCCGGTGGCGCATTGACTTCTTCCGTCGCCTTCGCAGCCACGTGAAGAACGTTTGCGTCAACGTCCATGGCTGTGCAGAGGACGAAGCGCCGTGCTCCTCCCCGCACACGCCGATGATCATCGCGTTCTCGGGCAAGCGCCAGTTCAGCTTCCTCTTCTCACCACCGCTCACGAAAGTGGAAAGCTATGGCTTGCAGACCAAGTTGCCCACTGGCTGGCCACGAGAGTGTCTCGCTGACTGCGAAGTGTGGGTGCTTCCGAGCTCCAGTGGACGCGCAGCCATGACGACAATGCAACGCGCACAACCGTACCAGCAACTGGCCGATCGCTTCCACGAGTTGCCGTGGCCGGAGGCGGCAGCTTATGCAGTGAAAGATGAGGTGGCGAAGTGAGAGTACTATAATACGTAGTAAAAGTAGTAGTATCACAGGAGAAGTGAATGTGGTCTCATTGTCCAGTTGATTTGATGATACTCTAGCTGCTCTAGCGTCGGGCAACATGGTGGATGGTAACTCTAATTACATCATTCAGTTCGATGTGTTCAGCCAGTCCACGACCTGAGTCACACTGGGGCGCTGTGCTGGATCCGACGCCAGGCAGGCGGTGATAATATCTGCGTACTCGCTGGGAGTGTCCGCTGCTGGCTCAGGCCGCAGTCGGTGTGCAAGAAATTCTCGCGTAATGAACATCTCGCCCATCGTGACGCCTTGCTCTTCAAAAATATCGCTGAAGACGAGAGCGCGGAGCGACAATTCACAGAAGATCACACCCAGCGCGTACACTTCCGCCATCGCCGCGTCCGTACTTGGAAGCTGTGAGACGTTGGGGTTCGCTAGAACTTCCGGCGCACGATACGCGATCTCTCCTTGGCCGAAAGACCTGATGGGCGCGACGTGGTCCCGGTATGGCTCGGCGAACTCGAAGACGTCCAGCTTACAGTTCCAGTCGCTATCGCACAGCACGCTTCTCGAAGACAGAGTCGGCATCACGAGAGCCGACGGCGATCGCACCGACTGCATGTACGCGAGCGCGGACGCGATGTGGAGACTCATGGACTGGATCTTTTCCCACGTCAGCTCGATCTTCTTCTTCACAATCACCGACCGCAGGCTACCCTTCGCCATCATCTCCGCCACGAGCCACATGTCATCCGCTCCTGTGAGGCTCGTGCCAATGAACTCGACCACGTACGGATGCCGCAGCTCCACGCAACTCGCGACGATTGACTCGACGTTCTTGTTCTGGACGCTCAAGTTTCCAACATTGACACGCAGCGCAACCACGGTCTCGCCCTGGTACTCGGCCCGGAAGAGTCCGTTTGTGCCCAGTCGCCCATCGCTCTTAATGACGTGCGCGCCGAGATCCACATCGCTGAGGATACCACCACCAGCGGTCGTGGCGGTCGTCGTTCGCGCCGACAGGCCAGTGTCCCGCGCCCGTGGGGAAGGCATCTCGTCGTCTTCGTCGCCCAGGAACTTGTCGTTGTGGTTCGTGAACGTGAGCTGGTCCTGCTGACGTGGTCCACTGGCGTCGTTGCGACGTCTAAACCACACGAAGCCGACTACGATTGCGATGCCGCCGACAGCACAGCCGACGGCGACGAGCGTGTGGAGCATGGCGTTGGAGTTGGTCAGCTTGGAGCGGGAGGCGCCGTAGGGCGTGGTGCCCGGCAGATCATCGATCGTGGCGGTCGTGCTATGGCTCGAAGGGGTTCCTGATGACGTAGGAGCTGTTGTAGATCATGTGGCATTAGCGTCTCGTCAAGGAGAGTGCGAGGACATGGGAAAGAGACGTACTGGTGATACAGATCGACTGGCCGTGGAAGGTGGTGGTCGTGGAACAGTCCGAGGAGGATGTTGGTTCCGGGAACTTGTTCTGGGACAAAGTCACGCTCGGAAAGTTCCGCAGGCTATCGAACTGAGCGGCAGTCAACGTTAGTGGCTGCGAAAAGGTACAGGACTCGATTGACCTGGTGGTGGTCGGGTGAAATGGTTAGTCTTGAAGACTGATAGGTTAGGTTTCGTTGCAATGACGAACGTACAGTGATGATGGCGGTGTCTTGAGCGATAGCAGAGCCATGGGGAAGCTGTCCAGTGTCGAGTCCTCCCACGAGCTGAGGTATACAACAAGAGTAAGCATTGATGCTATGGGTAAAGAGTAGAGGAAGCCACGTACACAACATCGATGGAGTGCTCTGCAGACACGTTGAACGTGGCAATGGTGGACTTGGTGAAGGACCTGGAACGCAGCAAGTAAGTATCCAGCTTCGTATCATGTGGAACAGAGCTCGGACGTACAGCTTCTTGAGGTTGGAGCCACTGGGCAGCCAGTGGGCACCCTGGAACGAGATATTAAAGTTGGAGAACTCCCTGTACGACCACACAAATCCACGTCAGTCCCTTTGATCGTCAAGCAACCACCAGCAGCCACGTACAGGTTCTTCAGGTCGGGCAGTCCACTCAGCGCTGCGTCGTTGAGCACGAGCGTCGGCCCGAACTGCCACTCGTTCTTCTTCGTGAAGGATCTAACCACGACCACAAACACAACAAGCTACATGTCAGTCCCTTGGTTAGGTCGATAGTCTATCCTCCGACGTATCACGTACACAGTCGTCGCGTTAGCCGGGTCGATCAGCTTGACGTCCAACCGCAGATCGTCGACCCCGACGGCGATATGTTCGTTGGTGATCATGTTCGACAGTTGCGTGAGCGGGTCCTCCCACTTGTTCACGTCCCACGAGAGCTTGTCGGTCATGGACTCGAACGAGATGCGCGGCGCCGACGCGTCATCATTCCGCACGATCTCCAGCAAATCCACGGCTTCGTTCGACGACGCGCTGAGCACCAACCCAAAGAGGTTCCCCGACGGCTGTGATGTAGTCGACGGTGCTGGCGGCGTACTCGTCACTGCCTCCTCGCTCGTGTCTGTTGGCGCAGGCGTCGTGGTCGACACTTCCTCCATGCTCGTGTCTGACGGGCCCACTGTCGCTGGTGCGGTCTCCGCACTCGCCGTGTCCGAGGTGAACGAGAGCGACGGCATGGCCACGGGGCTCGGCGACTCCACGGTCTCCTCCGTCACTTGGGCGCCGGCCGCCGCCGAGACGCATGCGACGGCCAGCACTACGAGTGCCCACCGCAGGCGCGTCCTTCGCAGGCGCGAGACGGAGCCCATCGCAAGCGTCGCGTGGGAGATTAGCGTCGGAAGCGTGAGTAGCGGCGGCGAAGGTCCGCCCACTCGGAGGGTCCAATATGTACAGTCAGTCTCTGCAAGTCCAAAGACCAGCACGAGCTGCCTTTCGGTATGTAGGGGCAGTTGCGTCCCGTGTGGGTTCGTTAGTCTGCCAACTGGCCTTCCGCTGTTGGTCTGACCCAGCCGAATGCCTGAAAGCCAGCTGGTTTTGGGCCCGGATCTAAAAGACTGGAGCCATGACAAATTGATTCACAATCAGCCGGTTGGTGTGATTGTCGGGCGAAGGGGCTTCCCGCGAAAGAGCAGGACTAAAAGACCTGGGTCATATCAGGCGGGCTCCATCAATCCGATCTTCAGTTCTGTATGGCGCGGAGGGACACCCAGTTCTTTTGGCCCTTTACGCGGCATGTTTTCTATGGATGGGGTGGAGTTCTGGACACGTCAGGTGAACGAGTGTGGATGAAATTCATCGTGAATCAATCAGTCCTTCGACAGTTCGAGAGGGTGCGTTGAGGAACTGATTGATTCATGATAAATGTCAATCATTTCTTCCTGAAATACTCCACCCCCGTCACCGCCTCTGCCACCGCCACAAGGTGTGGCGCAGCGCCACCACGCACATCAATGAACTTGGACTCACGCCACTCGGAGAAGTGTGGACCTGGTGAAAGACCTAACGATCGTTCAACGTTCACCAGTAGATCCGAGTTGCCGTGGCGAGGCCGTCGCTCAGCGACTCGGCTGTGGTCAAGTGGTCAACAGGCTGGTCACGATTTTCAGCAAGCGTCAATGGAACGCTGGACCACTGAATCCTAACATCAGTAGGTTGATTGGGTGATTGTTGAAGTTACTAACCATCACCAGCGAAGCTAATGGCAGCATAGCGTGAATTAGAGGCCAAAGATCTAAACTAGCCTAATAGGCTAGCATGTGAGGTTACGCTCAACAGCGTAACCAAATGTCACTAAAGTGAAGAAGTATGAAACTAAGGTGGAGTGAGTGTGGCAATTGGTCGTCATGATCTCGTCGCCATCAACAGCGCTGCTGGTGGGCGGTGCAGCGTGCATCGCCGCTGTTGGTGCAGCCATCGGCTGGCAGGTGAGCGTGCAATCGAAGCAGGATACTCGTGATGTCGATGCTTCCAGCGTTGCCGTGAAAGACCAGCTCATTGCTGAGTTGCAAGCCGAAGTTGCGAAGCAGAAAAAGCTGCGCGCCCAGGAGCGCACCGGCCGCACCAATGCAGAGCGTGATGCTCGCGAGGCGATCCAGAAGCAGCAGGAGCTCACGGGCTACAACTATGAGAGTGTGGGCCACGTGCAGTCGTGCTTCAACGAGCGCCGCGGTACACCGAGACAGAGTGCGCTCGTGCCGGCGTCGCGCGGTCGCATCAAGTTCCGCACGAGCATCCCGCCCACGGCACTCGAGTGCGTGGACCAATTCAGCCATCTGTGGGTGATCTTCGTGTTCCACGAGAACACAAACGTTGCCAAGAACAAGAACTCGACGTTTGCCGCCAAGATCGCGCCGCCACGGTACGGTCTCTAATTGTACTAGGGCTACTACATGGACTAACCAGCTCGTCGTGGAACAGACTCGGTGGCCAGAAGGTCGGACTGTTCTCCACCCGCACGCCGCACCGACCAAACTCAATTGGTCTAACTGTCGTCAGGATCGAAGCCGTCTACGGGTATAGCTCCATTGCCTGGTTACGTGTAGGTATGTGGACCGCTTGCTCACTCACTCCAACGCTGTTGCATTCAGGCGCTACATCGAGATTAGCGGCCACGATCTGGTGGAAGGCACGCCCGTGCTGGACGTCAAGCCGTACGTGCCCATGGACTTCGTGCCCGACCACGTCGTCCCGCACTGGGTCACGGACCCATCGGACGCACTGCCTCGCCCCGTCCAGTTCGCGCCAGAGGCCATGGCCAACCTCACGACGCTCGTGAAGCAGGAGAAGCTGCGGTTCTACAAGAAGCTCGACGAGATCCAGGCGGCGATCGAGCAAATGCTGGTGTTGGACATCCGCAGCGTCCACCAGGGACGCGGTAAGGCCGACGACGAGCAGCTCTTCATCTGCCGCTTTGACCACCTGCAGATCGAGTTCCAGACGCTTGAAGATAAGATCTACGTCGTCACATGTGCATTATCTCCATTCAAGTCGGCACCCCAATAGGATGCACGGAGGTGACACTACAAATCTACCACGATATGACATCACATTCGCTTTGTGACGCGTGTTGCTCTAAGCCGCGATGCGCGTGGCTGGGAAAGCCTTCTCCGCGTCCTTGATCTCCTGATCCAGCTCGAGCCACGATTCTGGGAACAGCTCTCCTGAGATCACGCGCTTGGCCATGTCCAGCTTGGGCTCCTTGTGCTTCGGGTTGTTGCACAAATCGATCGTCTTGGCCTTCTCCTTCGACTCGTCACTGCACCACGATTCACACCAGAGCCACTCGTTCGGAAGCGAGTGGATACGGATCTGGTGCTGCGCGTAGTTTGGCAAATCCTGGTCCAAGTTCGAGAGCGAGTTGGGGTCCGCACTGAGCTGATCGTAGATTGCGCGCAACATGTCACCGGCCGCGATCTGACGGAAGAGCGCCAAGTCGACCACGTACAGCGCACTGATGTGATACGGACGACCACGGAGGTGGTCCTTCCAGTAACCCTGACGCCAGAACTGAAAGCCAACGTTGCGCGAATCACAGAACGGTGTGTAGCCGTACGGAGCGCCCTGAAGGTCCATCTCCCACAGCTCCTTCAGATCTGCACGAACGACCTGATCCGCATCAACGTAGATGATCTTCTGCACGCCGAGTGGGAAGAGCACATCGAGGAACAAGATCTTGTAGCCCCAAATGATACGCTGCTTCTGGGTCTGCTGACGCAGCCAGTTTGGCCACTTGTACGTCACGAGACGAATGTCCATGCCAAACTTCTCGCGCAGCGCTGGGATCGAGTCCTTGAAATCTGGCGACAGGAAGTTCTCCAGCAACCAGCACGTCACCGGGTTTTCAGTTCGCTTGAGCACACTGAGCATCATGATCTTGATGAATCGCTCGTACAAGTGGCCAGTGGCCAGCGAAAACACGTGGATGGTCTCGCCCTTGCGACCAGCATTCGCTCCACCGGTGGTCGTGACAGCACTGGCATTGTTCTCCCGTTTGTCCTTCTCGCCGGAAGCCTTCTTTCCAAACAAGGAAAGCATCGACTTCCAGTACGAACCGATAGCACCAGCGTCAGCAGCGATTGGCTCCACATCGTCACTTGAAGCGCCGTCCGCTCCAGACACAAGAAGCTCATCGTGCTCCTTTCCAGGGCGCTTCTGCACCAGCAGCTGGTCCAAGCGAGACGTAAATCCACTGACGATAATATCGCTCGACACGAGACGCTTGTCGGTCGCTGGCTCGACGATTTCGTAGAGATCCACAGCCCGGCCACGCGCGAGATGCAAGTTCCAAACACCAGGTGTGGCCTGCAGCTGGAAGTAGCCGAAGTTCTTCATCACCAGCGTGTCGCGGTGCAGGCGAGTGCTGCCGACGTCACGCTCGAGCACAAGCTGCAGACCATTAGGTGGAGAGTACGCATCAAACGTCTTGTCGCGGCACTGTCCGTACACGAGCAAGCTCTCCAAGCGGAATTCTGCCGTCTTCGTTGCTCGGATATCAGCAGCGCTATCAGGGTCAACGCGCAAGTTGTCAAGATCTTCTGTGGTGCGATGAATCTGTACGTTCCACGCCTCTGGAGTGTCGATCTTCATAGTCAAAATCGGCTTGATCGGAAGGTTGCGGAACGTTACGCTGGAAGCCTTGGCTGATTTCTTGTCAAAGAGATAACGGTAGAATCGCTGCAGTGGAAACTCACTGTAGTCCGATGCAGGGAGAAGCAAAACTTCGACCGTGGCATTGAGCTGAGCCCGCAGCATCATCAGCAACGAGCTCATGCGCTGAGCAGCATCGGTGAGTGGGTCAACGTAAGCAACGACGCGCAGCGACTCATCACCCTCCAACTGAATGGCAACGGACGAGCTGTCATGCTCGATTCCTGCAGAGCGTTCGGTCTTGCGGTATTCATCCACGATCGCGCTCGCCTTGACGATCGCCATGCTACGCTCGTTGGCCTCTTCCACCGTGTACACGTGGCTTCGCTTGATGAATGCCTTCGCAATCGGCTGACTGCGGTACTTCATGTCGAAACTGATCAAGGCAGCGATGTCTTCGGAAGAAATTGGCTGTGTCGGCAAGTCGAGGCGGTAACCGTTCAAATAGAGCTGAGCAACCGTTTCTTCGTCCTCCTTTCGTGGCTGGGCCTCATCAAGTGCTCGGTTAAGTGCCACGAGCGACTCGCGGAGAGCGCTGCCCAAGGTGAAGGTCTTGTCCGAAAGCAGGCTGTCCTTGATCTTCGCGAGCACCACATCCAACTTCCAGTCCGCAATCTTCTCGACGATTCCAGTGAGCTTTGCCTTCGCAGCTTCGATTGTTTTACCCTTGGCAACACAACCCAGCGCTTCAGCAGCTAGCTGCACGTGCGACTCCACTTGTGAATGGCCGATAGCATCGACAATGGCAGCCGCGAGATCACCCACGCGGTCGCCAGATTCAGAGACTCGATGAATCACTCCAACTCGCATGACTGTACCCAGATCCTCCTGCACAGCCTTGAACGTTTGCCGCACATGCGCCGCATGGACGGGGTCGTTCAGGTCCGCTGAAAACAGGAGTGTTTGCTTCTTAGGTTGCGATCCTGAACCCGCCTGGTGAACGAAGTTCACCTGATTGGAGACAAGCTTCTCAAGAACACCATACTCGTCGTTGGCGAAGAGATGGTTCACACTTGTGGAGGCAGCAGCCGCACCGGCGGCACCTTCTGCTGGGGCACTTCCGCTGAAGAGCGAGAAGTAAGCAGGGTACGCTTCCTGGGCATTGAGCAGCTCAGTGACCAAGTCCATGTCATCTTCCACATCTCCGGCACGAGCCATCTCCTGGAAAAGAGCTTGGTCGCGACCAAAGTGGTTCATGATATCGCCCTGCAGATCCAAGTCGTCCTTCAACACGCCGTTGAACAGAGCGCTTTCGAACGGCAAGTGCTTGAGTCCAATGTACTCAGTCATGCTGAGTACCTCTTCATCGAACTTGTCACTTCGAATCGTCGCCAGGGCTTCCTTGCGGTTAGCATCTCGCGAAAACGAGCCGCCAGTAGCATCGAGGTAGCAATCCACCAATGCTTGCACTGTCATTTCAGTGCCCTCGTCTGCAGTGCCTTCAATAAAACCCTGGACAACTCGCCCCGTGCGTCCGTCCTCGTCTGGAACATCCTTCTCCTTCGCCATGACGAGAAGCTTAGCGAAGTGCCATCCAGTCGCCTTGTCGGTCATTTCAGCAAGCTTGTACTTTTCCACCAGCTCTTCTCGCTCAGCTTCGGTCTTAGAAGCCACCAATTCTTTCGTTGAGATCAGCACACCCCACTGGATTGGAGCGGAACGCGTGCGAAGGAAAGCCATTTGGTTGAGCGCCAGTCGACCGACCTGCGAAGTCGGATCAAACGCGAGCACGTACTCGTACATGTTCTTGCGGATGAAGATGAGGTTCCAAGATGGTCGACGCAGGGTCGCAACTTGCGGGGCCCACTGCGTCGTCTGGTGATCAGTCTCAATGTTGTTCAGGTACAACGGCGCAAATCCGTCGATCGGACCCCGCACACGAATTCGAACAGCACCACGATCTGGGTTGGACTCAGCAATGTTCTTGAGCATCGCTTCGCGCTCTTCCGTGGTGAGAGGCAGCTCAGCAAGCTTCTTCGCGACCGACCACTCCTTCTTCAGCGTGCCCACGAAATCGAAAATGTTGAACGAGAGTTGCATCGGGTCCGCAACGATTCCGTTCACCAAGAACTTGTTTAGAAGCCCCTTTTGGACGACCTCGTTGCGACGCAAGTCGATCTCCGCTCGCAACTCTTCCGAGAGTTCTTTGCGCGAGAACGCGAGCTTCTTGGCGTGCTTCGGAAAGTCCTGCGACAAAATGCGAAGGCGCTTCAATGGGTTTCGCGCGTCCAAGATCTCGCGTGCCGCCGAAATGCCAATGTCCTTGAGGTGCCAGGCCTTGATCTCCTGGTCGGCCTGCTCGTGTTGCTTGATCAACTGGTTGCGGAACACCTTCAGCTCCGGCTCGATCGCAGGAAACGACTTGAAGAGTCTCGAGAAGATGAGACCATCGATCTCTTCGCCTCCATCGTCCTCGTCCTCATCATCGCGCATCTCATCTTCTTCCTCTTCCTCGACGATGGCATCCTCGCCATTGTCACCAGCCTTCTTGGAGTCATCGATTGTCTTGTACTCCATGTTCTTGATGTCCAAAGCGACTCCGTAGCCTTGCAGCAGCGTGTCCAGCGTGGCATCCTTCGGGAAATGACGCAGAATGTACGCGATCGAGCCGTCCTTGGCGCGCTTCAGCAGCTCATGGTGGAACTTGAACAGCGACGGTGAGTCCACCGACCCATAAAGAATCACCGAGCCATCGCGAGGAGCCACTGTCTGTGGATACTTGTGGTCCACGGTCAGCTCTTGGTCATTCACGCCAGCCGCCACACAGACGTCGCTCTGGCCTGCCGTCAACGCCTTCGCCAGCTCATCGACCGAGCAAGCGACAGCAGAGACGCAGTGTTTTTCCTTGTACACAACTGCCCACGCGTCCGCGTCTCCGCACACACGAGGACCCGAGTCCAACGCAAGCTACGGTATCAACAAACAAGCTCAACGGTCAATTCCTCATCAACGCACAGGACTCTCAGTGATATACACGTCCATACCTGGCGGAACATCTCCACTTTAGCCGAGTATGTACGCGTCGCCACCGTCAGCTCCAGCATCTACACACAAACCGTATCCATCAGATCTCCTCTCTAATCCCCGTTGTTTCCCATAGATTTCAGACCGTACATTCTTCGTGTTTGGCGCGATTTCTTGCGCGATTTCGACGGCGAGCGCCGTCAATTCATCCGCATCGTTCTTCTTCTCCGCGATGGCGTCTTGGTGCTTTGCCAGCGCGTCAATGTAGCGCCAAAAGTACAACGGATTCTCTTCCGCGAGGAACTCGCTCGTCTCCAGCAGCGGATACAGCGGCGAACTGGGCCACGAAGCCGTCAGATTCACGTGTACACCGCGCGCAGACACTTCGGGCACAAGACCCGCGCATGCGAGCGCTGCGCCCACTCCAAGGAGCCTCGTCACGCGCGCCGATCGCGAAGCCGTCGGCGTCCTCATGCTGTTTCTTGCTGCTTGATTCCCCAACACGTCCACGCGGCAAAGCTTCAAGCTGCTTGGCGTCCCGTATTGTTATGTCCTATGCAGTACTCCTCATCTAGGTGCAATATGATACGAACTGCATTTGGTGAGTTAGAAACGGTTTCTAACGGATCATCGGAGCCGACCAACGGACAGGTCAAGGCGAACAAGCCACGCAGGAAGACCGGCGCGGATAGTGGCGGCGACATTGGCGGCTGGATTCCACGATGAACGCGCACCGTAAGATGACGCCCAAGGGGCAGATGAGCAGCAGTGGTATGGGTCCTGCTGTGACGCATCTGCCTCCGCATCTTAAGGCGCTCTTCGAACCAAACGCGCCGCTCGAACATGTGCCGCAGCTCACCAAGCGCAAGATGCCGCCGTACGCCGGACTCGTGGATTTCGCGAACCAGGTACAACGGCGTGCCCTGTATTTATAGTGATAGTATCACATTGGACTGATGGATGAGTGGCTTGTGTGCTATCAGTTTGAGGCGCAGCCTCCGCCCGAGCGCAAGATCGAAGAGACTCCGAAGGAGCGTCGCGAGCGTCTGGCGCTGGAGAAGATCCAACAGAGCGAGGCCAAGATCGAGGAAGAGGTCGCCAAGTGTACGTGGTGCAGGAGATAAAGGATTTGGTTACTATAGGCTGAAGACTGATGGGTTTATTGGTGGTCTTTATATCAGGGGACCCGCAGGCAGCGGACGAGCGCAAGACGGACGACGCGTACAAGACGCTGTTCGTCGGTCGCATCAGTTTTGAGACCACGGAGAAGCAGCTACGCCACGAGCTTGAGCAGTACGGACCCATCAAGAAGATCCGCCTCGTAGAAGACGAAGACGGCAAGTCGCGTGGCTACGCGTTTGTTGAGTATGAAAAGGAGAGCGACCTCAAGGCCGCGTACAAGCAGGCGGACGGCAAGAAGATCGACGGCCGCCGTGTGGTTGTCGACGTGGAGCGAGGCCGTACGGTGCGCGACTGGCGGCCGCGCAAGTACGGCGGCGGCATCGGCGACACCCGCAAGGGTGGGCCGGACGTGAACGTCAAGTACTCTGGACGGTACGTCGCCGGTATCTTCCTGGTTATAGGATTCTCCTTCTAATGATGACCTGTCTCGCTTGCGTGAACCAGTGAGCCGATCAGCCAGGTGAAGGTCGGTGGCTACGGCGGTGCTGACGACCGGTACCGACCTCGAGAGCGGTCTCGCAGCCGCAGTCGTGGACGCGCGACGAGTGGAGGAGGAGGAGGAGGATCGAGCCGTGATGGTCGTCGGGAGAGCCGTCGTCGCTCCCCATCACGATCGCGTTCACGCTCGCGTGGCCGTGACACTCGCGACCGATCGCGAGACCGCGGCAGCGGCAGCGGCGGAGGCCGTGACCGGGATCGCCATCGTGAACGCCGGGACTCGCGTGACTACCATCGCAGCGACCGAGGAGGTTCGCGACGAGACAGATGAGCGCATAATAGGACCACAACATCGTAGGGACAGCGCCTGGAGACGTGTTAGAGCAGGGGAATGGAGGCCAACGCAGCGACTGAGAGAGCACAGGTCCCGTGACGGGATGATAGGGCACTTGGGTTGGTTTATTGAATTGATGTATGAAAGCAAACGCTTTACAGTCGTCGTAGACTTTACAACAAGAACAACACCTAAGCCATGTTCTCGAGCACGAGCGCGATACCCTGGCCACCGCCGATGCAGGCCGAGCCGACAGCGTACTTCTTGCCCGTACGCTGAAGCGTGTGCGTCAGGTGGGCGGTGATGCGGCTGCCCGAGGCACCCAGTGGGTGGCCGAGCGAGATGGCACCGCCCGACTGGTTCACCAGCTCTGGGTTGAGGCCAAGCTCCTTGACACACGACAGCCACTGCGCGGCGAACGCCTCGTTGATGTCGAAGATGTCAATGTCGCTGATCTTGAGGCCGGCACGCGCGAGCGCGCCACGGATGGCAGGCGCCGGGCCGATGCCCATGATCGATGGGTCGACACCCGAGACCTGGTACGACACAACACGCGCCAGCGGCGTGAGGTTGTGCTTCTTCACAGCCTCCTCGCTGGCAAGGATGACTGCACCGGCACCGTCCGAGATGCCCGATGCGTTACCGGCCGTGACAACACCGTCCTTCTTGAACACAGTCTTGAGCTTGGCGAGCTTCTCGAGCGTGGTGATACGTGGCGACTCATCGGTCGAGAACAGCTCGACATTGCGGCCAGCCTTGACCTCAATAGGCGCGAGCTCGGCGTCGAAGTGGCCCGCCTCGTTGGCCTTGGCCCACAGCGTCTGGCTGCGCAGCGCGAACTCGTCACACTGTTCACGCGTGATGCCGTACTGGGCGGCCAGGTTCTCAGCCGTGATGCCCATCGGCGTGTTCGAGTACGAGTCAGTCAACGCCGACCAGAGCGTGTCCTGGAGGTTCAAGCCAGCACCGAGACCGACGCCGAAGCGCGCCTTGTTGCCGTACACCGCGAGCGGCGCCTGGCTCATGTTCTCCGCGCCACCGCAGAGCGTGATCTCGGCATCGCCGACCAAGATCTCGTGGACGCCGCCGATGACCGACTGGAAGCCACTGCCGCACAGGCGGTTGATCGTAAGCGCCGGCGTCTCAATTGGGATGCCCGCCTTGAGCTGCACGTGGCGCGCCAGGTATGCGGCGTCGGCCGACGTCTGCGCGACGTTGCCCACCTGCACGGCGTCGATCAGTGACGGGTCGAGCTTGGCCGCTGCGATGGCCGCCTTGGACGCGTGCGCGCACAGATCCGTGGCCGAGATGTCCTTGAGCTTGCCGCCGAAGTTGCCGAACGGCGTGCGCTTGGCCGCGACGATGTAGATGTTCTTAGCAATGCCGCTCATGATGAATAGGGAGTAGGGAGTTGTGGGGGGAAGAGCTCTAATGCAGATCTGATGAGTACGGATCTCGCGGGTGGGCAGCTCCGTCGGAGGGACGTCGACGTGCAGATTCAACCGATAACCACCCAAAAACCCACCGCCCTGCAGAGCCCACGTGACCTAGTCACATCAGAGCTGTTATTAGCGGCTTCTATTTTATAAAGGTGTCTGAAGACCATATTATCAATAACATGACATCGACTTAGGAAGGGTATATATAATTGTGTGCATGAGGGCGGGGGAATCCGACGTGAAGGGAGCTGCTCGTGACAACTTCAACATGGCGTGATGACGGCAACACCGACGTCACGACGGGGGGTAGTTTGGGTGAGAAAGGCAACCTGAAGTATTTTTTTGTTCGCTGCCGCTGTATCCTGAGCGTGTTTTCTTACTGTGCGTTCCTATCCAAACCATTACTACAAACAGATCCCGACGCGAGTCGACGCTCGAACTCGTGCGCTGCCTCCACCCCTTTCGCCATGCTCGCCGCCCCCGCCCCCACCTCCATCTCGGCCCACTCACGTGCAAATACAGACGAGATCATACACGCACGTACAGTGAGTTGAGCCGAGGAATCAGTGCGTACGAGTGCGGAGACTGGAAATGGGGAATGCAATGCGCCGCTTGCTGTCGACGCCGTCGGTCGTTTCCTTGTCCTTGCGCGTTGTTTCCATCGCGGTGCTTCTTTTTCGTTGCTTGATAACCTAAATACTTTCTTCATATGCCGTCGGCAACTTGTTGGGAGTGTCCAGCGGACCTTCCGAGTAGTCGAACGAGTCGCGACGACGTTTTCGACCAAAGTTCTGGCGCTCGATCTGCCACGAGCGCGCGAGCTCACCAAACTTGAAGAGCTTGTTGGACTCGCCAGCTTCCAAATTCAGCGGTCGCGCGTGGCTGCTCTGCGTGAAGATCACACCGCTCGGCACGGCCGTTGCTGGGATCGAGAACACGTCGCGCGCTAGCTTCGACAGGCCCGGGAATCGTGTCTCGTTGGACTTCCACCACAAGAACGGATCGGATCGCTTGTCGCGGATGAGCGTAGCGTCAAAGAAGCGGTCCACCTCGTCGCCGTCAATGGAGTAGTCGGGCATGCCCTCGCCAATGTCGAGCAGTTTCTCAAACGTCGAGTACGCCGAGCTGGCATCGTTGTGAGACGGGTCGTTCTCATGCTGAGGGTCCGTCAGTGAGTCGTACACGTTCTTGCGCAGCATTTCACGCAGGAACTCCTTCTTCTCCGCCTTGTCGACCGACTCATTCGAGAACCGAGGGTCCAAGATCTTGGCCAGCGCGAAGTATGGCGACGAGTGCTCCGTGTGGTAGTTTTCGAGACTCGACTTGACCTTCATGCACACAGTCTGGATCTTGGTCGAAGCGTTCGCAGTGAACTCCGATGCTGACGCAGCCGTACTCTCGCACAAGTTGATGATCGCCTTGCAAACGTTGATCGACATACTCAACGAGATGTGCTTTTGATCGCTTTGACACGTCGCCATCTGCATACACTTTTGGAGGAACGAAGCCACCCACACGAGCATGTCCCACTCGATCTCTTCCAGCAGGAAGATGTTCATGCTGTTCGACGCGTCGCCGTACATGGTGTTGATCGTGTCCTTGAGCTTGGCGGTCTCGAGAATCATGGTGATGGTCGTGCGCCAGGCCTTTGGCGAGTCCAAGTTTGGAAGCTGGTCAGGGTACTGGGGCAAGCCCATCTCCGCCGTCCGCAGGCTGAACTGTTCCTGGGTCTCAGTCGCCGACTTGAGCAGCGACAGCAGCGAGCGCAGCTTCATGATCTCTTGGCGGATCTCCTTGAAAGCAGCGCGTACACCAACGTGGATCAAATGGCCCAGACACGTGATGTTCCAGTGAGGCGAGATGTTGTCGATGCCGACCATAACCTTGATCTTCTCGCGGAGCACACCCATGCCGAGGACAGATTCGTTGGTCGTGGGCGTCACGCCGCACAACAACTTGCTGCCAATGCCCCAGTTGACTTGCAGCACGTTGTAGAGCAGATCCGACATGAAGTAGGTGTTGAATTCCGACGGACAGCCTTCCAGTCCGATTTGGATTGACTTGTACTCCCAGTCCGCGTTGATCCAGTGCAGATGCACAGCGATGTAGCCCTTATATACCGACTTGGACCAGGTGTCGCACGAGAACGTGATCTTGCCAACCGCTGAGCGGGCAATGTACTCCCCGACACGCGCAAACAGCGTGTAGTACTTGCGTTCGATGGCCTTGAGCAGCGTGTCCACAGGCGGAATCACGGGTTTGGTGCCTGACGCCGCCAACACTTCGAGGAACTTCTCATGGTGCACAATGCCCGGATCCTGACGGTCTTCCACAAGCCACTCGACTAACGAACCCGTGAGGTTACGCATCCGCTGGCGCTTCACACCTGAGAAAGGACGACACCACCATGCAATTAGTCCGCTGTCAGCGTAACCACCGCAAGCTGCAGCTAAAGCGCAGGATCGTACCTCCTCCATTTTCGTCAAACGTCGCTGGCTGACCTTCTTTCTTGGCCGCGGGGCTCTTCTTGGCGACGCCATTGACGGCGACCGTCGGCTTCTTGGGCTTCTTGGCCGCCGAGCCATTCGGGTATTCGCTGTGGCGCTTTGCGTGTCGCATCATCGACGACGTCCCATGGCGCGTGGAGAAGACCTTGTTACAGACTGTACACTTGGCGGAATCGATCATTCCATTGCTCAAGCCACTGCTGCTCATGGGCGTGAAGGTTTCCCAGACCACGCTCGTGAGCTTTTTCTTGCGCGTGGCCGCGGATTCCTCTTCGAAGGGGATCTCTTCGCCCCGCTTCATCGTGAGTTCTGCAATCGCGTCTATTGTGGCTGCTTGTCCGTAAAACTCTGGGCTGCTAATTCGAATTGTTCTTCTGGATAAACAGCTCCACGCGGCCACGAGTCGAGCGACTGGTGAGCGTGGGTCGGCAGCGGATTATAAGACCCCCACGGGGAATTAGAGCACACCAAGCAGATCGATAGATAGCGCTGCACACGCTCTGCCCAGATATCACGTTTCCGTCGTCCAATTCGTTGCCTGGAAGCTCCACGTCGTGTCGGCGTGGTGCGTCGGAGACCCGCTTTTCCCCCCTCTCACCAATTGCAACTCAATGCAGCCAGCGGCCTCAGCCCCACTACAATAGCGATTTACAACAAGCACCGGTGGCGGGCCCGACCACCACCAACGAGGCGAGACCCACTTTCTAAGAACTTCCTCTGAGAACCCACCAAACCTGACCCGTTTCCAGACAGTACTGTGTTGTCCAGCGACACGGCGGGTTCGGGTTTCCAAACGAGCGGTGGCGAATCTCGTGAGAGCAACAGACCCAGAGGCCCAACTGACGGGTCTGGGTTTATTCCGTAAACCCACTTTTACTACGGGTTTTTGGGTGACACTTCCTAACTGACCCATCTCCTCCCCTCCCGGGGGAGCCACCACACATTTGTGCAGTTGTGCCACGCGGTTCGACTCGCGGGTTTGGGTTTGGCTGAACCCACCCGTGCCAGGTTTTTGGTACCCTCGCGGTCAGACGACCCAGGTGGGCAAGACCCACATCCACGGGTGGGTCTGGGTCTGTCCTGGGACCTCTCAGACCCATTGCGAGATGGATACACTTGACCACAATGGAGACTGTGGTGGGATGACCATGGTGCAGGACGCTGTATGCAGTAGCGAGAAACGGAGAGACAGAGGAGCTTGACGGACACTGGACGATCACAATATGATTGGGCGGCTCGGGGCACGTGCTTTACGAGGCCTTTTCCATGAGGTGGATGGGCTTGAGGATCGAGATCTTGTTGGACTCGACGATGTAGCCGTTCATGACCATCTCGTCTAGGATGAAATGCGCCTTCTCCAAGTTGAACATGATCTACACGATGATACAGTGCAGCGTTAGTCCTCATTGGTGGTGTTCACAAGTCACAGAGTTCTGGATAGCTTACGTCGAGCTCGCACTGTTGATAGAGAAGCAGACGAAGAGCAACACCATGGCGAGTTATTGCAACAAGTGGAAGGGCGATCGTTAGTTCAGTTGTGACGAGCAGGGCTTCAAAATGACATGACTGAGAAACGCACCACACTCTCAAAGTACTTGTCCATGGTCTCCACAAGCGCGTGGATGAACTCAAGGATACCAAGTTCGTTCTACAAAAAGCAACCAAACGCAACACGGTTCATCAGCACACGCAAGGCTTGCATTGCCCAAGCAGCAATCGATGAGATAGAACGCAAGAACACACCTCCGAGTCGTCGTCCTTGACACCGACGATGAAAAACAGCGACGCGTATCGACGGTAGATCACCTTGTAGCCACGGTACTCCACAAACGAACACTATATCCCACCCACACCAACAAACACACCAACATAAGCAATGCCAGTCTGCTGCATGGCCATATATACCCCCTTCGTTTCGAAGCGCTAGCTCCCTTCTGAAGCAATACAGTGGAAAAACAAGCGCACCTGGTTCTCATTGCGGCCGAGACACTTGCGGATGATCTCGGCCTCCAGCGCCACGCGCTCCTGGATGGACAAGAAGTCGTAGTACTGCGCCAGTCGCGTCTGGCCCTGCTTGTTCACCATCAGCACGAACTTGATCATCGTGGCCGCGTGGATTCTCGATCTATCGCCCTGGAGCTCTTTGCTTTTTCCCGTGCTTTTTGGCAACGTGTCCGCCGGAGCCAGATCGCCCCATTGAGTATGCTATATACAGAGGTTAACCTCCTTTATGTGATAGTCATGGCTGACGTGTTGCGATTCATTTTTGAATTGATCAATTTTGTGAACTTGAAGAGCCGCTGTTTGGCCATCAAAAACCGCAACCAAATAGAAAGGCAACAGACGCAACTGATGCGCAAGAAACCTTCACAATTAAAGTCTGTGGCTGAAAATACGCTACGAAACGGTTTCTCCTGCTGGCCGACAGCCACGCACGAGCACGCATTCCCCTGCAAGGGTGAGACGTGGGGGCTCACAGTGCGGGCAGCATGCTGACCGCCACGCTGCTGCAGCGCCTGCGCGAGTTCTTCGTGGACGTGACAGAGGACAATGTCGAGTTCCATCTCGGCGATCTCTTCGGTAAGCTTCGCGTCTACTTAATAGCGTTGATATCACCACAACCGGCTCATTTCATTTTAACGAACTGTCTTCTCTCTGTAGATCCGAGCCATTTCCGTTTGCGCGATGTGTTTCTCAAGACCGAGATCATCAACGCTCTCCACTTGCCCTGTGAACTGAAGGCCGGCTACATCGGAGACCTCAAAATCGAGGGATTTGTGGGCTTTGTACTTGGCCAGCCACTGACGATCTCGGTGGAGAACGTGTGCCTTGTGGTCGGCCACAAACCGGTGGATTGGAACAACGAGCTCGCGTGGCGCTACGCCAAAGAGCTGGTCGTCGCGATCTGCCACTGTATCTTCACCTACGTCCCGATCAGCTCCGGCAAGTCGAACAACGCCAATGCATCGTCGTCTTCCGTGCGTGAGATCGTCCGATGGATCGCCTACAAAGTGCTGGGCACAATCGCGCAGACCACCGTCAAGCTGGACCGACTCCACATTCGGTTTGAGGTGAGACTCACTCATTGGCTCGGCTCGTTTTCACTCTCCCAACTCACATCTTTGTTGGATTTCAGAGCGAATTTGAAGGCCAAACGATCGCTTATGGTCTCCACGTCCCAGTGAGTAGTGTATATGGTCTCCCTCCTGTGGTATTGGTAGCGTCCTTTCTAACCACTGGATGATCGATTAACTGTCCAGACGCTCGAGTTTGCCACGCGGGATATTGACGACCAGATCTTGAGCCGTCGTGAGCAGCCGGGTGTCAAATACCCGAGCTCAGCGGACGCGAACACTGCGAGCAAACGCCTCTATCTGGCCAACACGGCTGTCTACTGCGACCTCCAGGCCACCAGTTTCCTACCAGCGACGCCAGCAGCTTCCGCCACCGCCACGGCAGCGAATGCGAATGCGAATATGTCCAGCTCTATCAGCGAGAAGCCGTTGGCAAACCCTGAACGCCACGCTGTGCTGCGACAGCGGTGCAAAGAGCCATTCGAGCCAAACACAGACCGAGACCTCGTGTCGATTTCAGAGCTTTGGCTTAAGCTTGATTTCGTACGAGGCGAAAGCAAGTCGCTGACCGCGTGGCAAGTCGGCGCAGTCGACGTTGTGACCGAAGAGATCAAAGTGAACGGAGACTTGACACAGTTCAAGGTGTTGAAGGCCGAGTTTGCACGCTTCGCGGACTTTTCCAAGCGCACGCAGCGTCGCGCGTGGCTGCCTTCGTGGGTCGACCGTGACCGTATCGCTCCGCCTCAAGTCACGCTGTCGTCATCAGCTCTGATGCCAGTAGTCACGGTGGAAGCGACTGCCTCCCTTTCGATTGACAGCAGCCCACGACGGTTGAATCAGGCGTGGCTGCGAGGAATGTGGCGGTACGCTACACACTGTGTGCTGGTCGACCAACGAGGCAAAACCAGCAAGCACAGTGGAACCAGCATTCTCGCAATCGATGGTGATCTGGACCGGGAGACGATACGCGAGCGGTACATCGCACTCTACTCTCGAAGCCTCAGCGAAGAAGCACTCAAAATCGCTGTCTCTGGACGTGCACTTGTGCCCACCAGTCCCCGGGCGACGGATACCAAGCAACCAGCCATGTCTCTACCTGCGCGTCAGCCACTGTCGCTCTTGGAGCAGTGGGAGCTGTCGGATCTCGTGCTCAAGCTCTCGGTGAGAGCACAAGCGGAGATGCGCAAGCATGCAACCAAGGCACTGCGTGACGAGTATGTCGCTTCTCAGCAGGCCAGTGTTTCCATCCACCCTGTACCTGAACTCTCTTCGGAGGGATCTGTTCGACAGTCGCTCGTGCTGCAGTTGGATGAAAGTAGCAACAGTGCGGAGACCGTCGAGGCAGCAGCACCCGTTCGACGTGGAAGCGGTGCGCACGTCTCGCCCAAGCACAGCGACTCGCAATCTGCAGACGCTCCAATATCGATACAAACGGACGCACCATCATCTTCTGCTCCGCCATCCGAGTTTGTTGCCCATGACCACCACCATTTCACGCGAAGCCGGGCGGAATCCTCGCCTGCGTGCAGCCCCACGAAGCAACACTCGTTCTCCCCTCCCTCACCAACTCACCAGCATCACGCACACGCTCCGTTCACGCACTCGGCGTCTGCGCCAATCACGCGTCACAAGCAAAGTAGCAGTGCCAGCAGCAGCCCGACCAAGGCGGTTTCGATGCGAGGACCTTCGTCACCGACCGGATTCAGTAGCCAGAAAGGGTTTGTGGAGACGCTACTGCCTCCATCGCTGCTTGCACCGACAGCTCGGACTGTTCCCCTGATCAACTGGCGCATTGGCCCTCTGTCGATCCGCTTCCACCATCGCGTGGCGAAGCTCGACGAGTCTACAGGCGTGTTTTCGCTCTCCACACCAGCGATTCCTCCACGGTCATCCGACATGTTCATTGAGCTCCACATCGACGGGTGCACTGGATGCGCATTGCTCTGCAAATCGCCCTCTGTGAGTCTGCTCGTGGAGCTTCGCGTGGGTTTAATCAAACTGGGACTCGTCGACTTGGCGTCAGCAACCACGACTTCCACTGGAAACGCGATCTCGACCGACTACATACGTGAGCCCAGCGATGGTTTTCTGTATTTCGGTGTCAAGTACAACTTCAAGCACGCGGCTCCACGGGTCCCCACGTCGCTGCTGACGTCTCCCGTCGACGAGCAGAGCTGGGATATTAAAGCCAAGCTCTGTGTCGGGACGATCCGCATCGAGTACAACGACATGGCTTTGCAGGCGGCCCTACGCACGAGCCAACGGCGAGATTCGCTTGGCAACATTGAAGCTCCGGTGATTCCTACCACCGGTATTCGTCTTGAGCAAGCGACGCACGTCACGATCATCCAGGATGTTCTTCGCAATTGGGCGAGCTTCGTCCGGCGAGCCGAACAGGAGATGAAGACGGCCAAAGCTGCCGCCCAAGCGGATCCCAAAGCCCTCACAGACGAGCAACAGAAGCAGAAGAAGAAACTCCATACAGCCGCCAAGCTAGCCAAGCTCACTCAGCTGTTGCACGCACTCATGCTAGAGTCCTCTTGTGTGGATGTAGACCTGGGCGGTGTGGAGCTCGTGCTGTCCATGCTCACGAGCAATGTCGTCAAGCGGCTGTATCGCAAGGATGAGTCGCCTGACCACCAGTCCTTTGACTCACCCCGGGCCAAGCAACCACTGCCGCTTTTCGACTCGGAGCAAGTGAGCGTGACTCTGCCACCAGTGAGTGCCGGTCTCCACAACCGGCCGCTTCTCAACGAGTGCCAAGTCCACGGCGCTGGAGCTCGCATCACGTTCCGCACAACGAAGCAAGGCCGCGCAGCCGTGGTCGACCACGTGTTACGCCGAGCATTTCCACAGGCGACCGGTAGCAGCAGCTGAGCGACTCGTGTTCATATAGAGATTGCCAAATCGATCGTCTTTCTCTTTGCATCTTCCTCCTCGTGTACTTTTCGTCGCTCTTCCTTGCGATGGGTCTTCTTGGCATCGCATTTATTTTTCTCGATCCGCTTCTTGAGTGTCACCATCGACAAGCTGCGACGAAGCACGTCGTCTTCTCGATCATCGCGTTCAAATCGCACCAATGGCGCAAGCACACGGCCATCGATATCATCTGCCGCCGCAGTGTCCATAGTCTTGAGCTTGAGCGATGGCGTGCTTTGGCATTGGCGGTTTTGGAGCAGTCCTCGCAAACCTGGGCCGGAGGGAGGCAGTGAAGATGATTGCAGTCGAGCGATGCTGAGCGGGGGCACGTACTTGTTGCTCACTGGATAGAGCTCTCGCAAGTTGTCCTCGGTGGACTGGGTCATCTCCACGTGGGCAGGACGCCTCCACTTTTCTTGGAATCTCTTTTCCAGCAACAGTGGGTCCACGACGACGTGTTGCGCCACTCCGGAGCCGGTGTACACGCCTCGCCGATCCAACACCTCAACAAACCTGTCCGCCGTACCATCCCCGAAGAGTTCGTGGGCACTGACAGCGGAGTTTTGTCTGTCCATCACGCGCTGGAGCGTGACGCTCACCATGCCGTTGTCCACGCTGCCGCTGCTTCGATTCGCATCGCCACCATTCTCTGCTGCCATATCGGAGCCAAAGTCGCCACTGCTTTGATTTGACATCATCGACATCGTGCGCGCACCACTCATAGACATACGGATCATGCCGCTGGACCCCATGATCTCCACCAGACTCGACTTGCGGTGCATCCGCGGCTTCCGCTTGCGCATCTCTGTGCGCTTGGCCTTGGTTTGGTACACCCGCGTGATCTTTGCCAGTGTTTCTTGAAAGAACGCCACGTAGTCGTCCAGGCGATTGCTCTCTGTCACCAAGTGCGCCAGCATGAAGAGCAAGCGGGAGAATTCCGGAGGCGACAGCGGGATCTCCTTCGGGCTCCACTTGGTCCAGGAGGCTCGCATGACCATAGACACAGAGTTCTTGTGAATGGTCTCGGTTTTTGCTTGAACAAGCACATTCGCGAGGTCGTAATACACTTGTCTGAACTGCTCCGGCTCCAGTAGCGACTGGTTCTTGGCGTACATCTTCCACCACTGCTCCAGGCACTTTTCGATCGACGGCAACTGCACCATGAACTCCATGTCGATTGCGGTGTCGTCAAGGAACCGCAGCAAGTCTTCGATCTTGAGCGACTGAGCGAACGGGCTTTTGATGTACTTGGCGTTGACGTCGTACTCGGCCTTCGTAAATATCTGCGAGTTGCGCGCGCGAAATCGCTTCCATTCGTCGACCTGTCGTAGGGAACACACAAAATACGGCATCGTCTCACGCATGGGGAACACGAGCTTCTGCATGGTTGGGAGAGCGCACGCGGCGCGACGCTTAAAATGCTCCTCGTCGATCTATTCACACAATCCTGGACCGACCAGGTAAGTACTCTCCACTGGAATTCGCTTCCGCGGGAAGATGCTGTGCATGCGATTGATTCCAGAGACCGTAGTCTGCACCTACCTTCCTCGAGTTGGCGTGGTTCTGATACCGGAGAGTCTCTAGAGGGCACGACATGATCCTGGGTGAGCAGCGACCAGGATCCTGCAGTAAAAATAACTGGAACCTTCAACCTCGTCCCCCGCCTTGTTGTCGAAGTAACCGTGGATCACGAGTACGCCCACCTCGTCCCGCAGCCTGGAACGGCGGCGGAGGGCCCATTCCCCGTGGAGCAAATTGCTGCGGAGGAAATCCGTTGCTTGGTGGTGCAGAGAAAGCAGCAGGAGGTGGCGGGCCAAGGTGCTGCTGAGGGGGAGGGCGCTGCTGGAAATGCTGAGGGGCCGGACGGCCTTGAGCAGCGCCAGGTCCAGGAGATGGATGTCTTGGATGGCTCTGTTGGGGCTGTGGTGCTTGCTGATACTGCGGTTGTTGCTGGTATTGCGGCGCTTGCTGGTATTGCGGCACCGGCTGGAACTGTGGTAGTCCATGTGTCATCGTTGGAGGCGGGAGCAAACCTGGTGGTGGGGCCTGATGAAATCCTCCATTCTGGAGTGGTTGCAGATGTGGCGGGGGCTGATTGAAAGCTTGTGGAGGGTGGGCAGCACCGTGCTGCACCAGTTGTGGCCCTGGATACGCCCCAGGCCCACCTCGGCCACCGCTCGGCGGAGAAGCTCCTCTCCCCCCACGCCCAGAAAGGCGTGGATCTCTGCTCGGATCGCGTGTACCCCTCCCTCGCCCACCTCGCCCTCCTCCGTTTGTGGGAGATGGACCAAGCGGATCCTGCGGATATCCTAACAAGAAGAAAAGTGTCAGTACTCGAACTGAATAGGGTTCGTGAGCGATTTGATGTGAACGTACCTCCAGGAGAAGCCCTTCGCGGTGGAGGAGCCGTCATTTCACCATTTCCAGCGTTCGGGAATGCACCTTGTGGGTATGGCTGAGGCGGCAGGACTTGTATAGGTGACGGCGGATGATGGGAATACCCTTGTCTGTCATCGCGTCGATTACCTCGACCTCCTCGACCTCCTCCTCGGCCTCCTCCCCGTCCGCTTCCACCACCTCGTCCACCTCCACCGCCTCGCCCTCCCCCACCTGCGTGGTTGTGTCCAGCGGAAGGCATTTCCATCGGACGCAGTGTCAGCAAGTTGCAGGACGGATCTTGGACGTGCACGATACTGTTGGTCTGGTAAGCGTGGTCCATCAGTGCAGACCACGGCGTTGACGACCGCAGCGTCTTCTCACTGCCAATCACGTAGCACGCGAACTTCGCACGCGTCAATGCGACGTTCATTCGTCGAACATCGTTCAAGAAGCCGACGCCCGCGCGAGGATCTGCTCGCACAGTCGACACTATACACAAATAAAGCAACGTCAGCATCCTCCGTTTTCCACCGACAGATTTGTAGACTGCTCACAGATGATGACGTCCTTCTCTCGCCCTTGAAAGCCATCGACAGTGTTGATCTCGACTTCCGAGTCAAATCGGTCGCCACCCAACGCGTGTCGGAATCGATTCTTGAGCTCTTCCATTTGTTGGCTGTACGGCGTGATAATGCCAACCTTGCCAGCAACAGCGTCCGGTGGGCACGAGTTCTTCAGCGTCAAGTAGAGGTTCACGGCCATCTCTGCTTCACCAATGTTCAGGCGCGATACCGATCGCGTCGACTCTCGACTGCTGAGCAGGTTCCAAAACACCAGTGGCTTGAAGGCCCCCACACCAAGGTGGTGGTAGGGGCGATCGTAGGCAGGAGTCTGCACATTTTCACCGTCTTGGAGCTTGCCATGGTAGAAATATGACCGAGGAAACGCCGAGATGAGCGGATGACTTCGATACTGCGTGCGCAGCATGTGAACTGGGTGACCCGTAGACTCGAGGCGCTCGAACAAACTGCGTTCGTAAAGAGAAGCGCCGCTTGTGCGCGAAAAGACAGTCGCCGACAATTGCTGCGGATCACCAACAAGCACGCACTGGCGGCTGCCAAACCTATGAAGTGCACACACAAAGAGATAGAGGTTAGCGGCGATGAGCATATACCCGAGCGAAAGAGAACGCACTTCATCGGGATGATACTCGATAACTCGACAGCTTGGGCGGCTTCATCGACGACCAGGATATCAAACTTGGTACAGTCATTCAGCGCATTGACACCAGCGCTGCTCAGCGTCGTGAAGACGACGTGCGCCGTATCGAGAAATGACACCTCCAGGGACTGCCGAAGCTGCTGAATGTTGGGCTTGCCACTGTCGCTCACCACTCGGAGCGCGAAACTATACCGGTTCTCTTCCAGGCGAAGCTACATGAGGCAATCAGTAGAGTCAGTTTCTTTTCTAGAAGCAGCATCACAAACATCCATGCAACAAACCTCATTCAGTCGCTCCAGACAACTATTCAGCTGCTGCGCCAAAAGCCGATACTGCTGGAAGCGGCCATAGTCGATCGGGCCTTGCCGCTCGGGTGGTGGAGGTGAACTCGGAGTCGAAGGTTCGTCTGAGCTGATCTTGGAGGGCAGCACTGGCGAATCAGGAGGCGGTGGAGGTGGTGACATCGGTGGGGGTGGAGGTGTTGGCGACATCGGTGGTGGGGGCGGCGGAGACATGGGAGCAGCGCCCACTTCTGAAATCACGGCGCTCACTTGTGCTTCTTCCGGTGCTGCCACGTGTGGCAAAGGCGCATCTTGCCCATTAGAGTCGCTCTTGTCGTGGACCCCTTCCGAAGGCGCCGATGAAGAAAACACGTCGTGTTCCTCCGCCTCCTCATCGCCTGACACAACAGGCTCTGGAGGTGTTGGTTTCTCTTGAAGTGGTGGGAAGGCTTCATCTTCTTCGTCATGTGCTGGCGACGCTTCGTTCGGATATTCGCCGCCTGTTGTATCTGTATTCTTTTCTGGCGATGGCAACGGACACGGAACTGTGTCTGTCGACTCCTCTGGCAACGGACACGGAACCTTCGCATTTGGTAACGGCTCATCTTCTTCTGCATTCATCTCGTCGTCGTCATCTTCATCGAAAAATGCGTTGTAGGCTTTGCCTGCAGCCTCGGCATTGTACGCGGGAGTCGATTCTTGAGCGGGGACACTCGCTGGATTGTCCGACCCGTACGATTTTGGGAATGCCTCGTCCTCCTCATCTTCTTCCTGGTCATCGCTAAACGTACTGGTGTACGTGGCAGATGCCGAGTACATGGCAGGTGGTGAATGCGGGGCTGGGATCGCCGGCGGCGACGCTACGTCCAACGGAGGAGGTGGCGACTCGGGGTAAGCTGTTATGCCTGGCGGAGGAGGCGACAAACTGAACGGTGGAGGCGGGCTGGGTGCAGTGGGTGATAATTGCACTGCTGGAGGAGGGGACGAGAGATGCCAACTCGGCGGTGGCGGCGGTGGTGGCGAGTCTACGGGTGGTGGAGGCAGAGGAGATCCGAGCGATGGCGGGGCGGGTGGCAGCTGCTGTTGTTGAAGTTGTTGCTGCTGGGCTTGACGCTGTTGTTGCTGAAGCTGGATCTGCTGAATTTCGAGCGCCAAGATCCCGTCAGGATCGCGGTCGATTGCGGCTACCACTTCACGAAATCGATTTCGAAGCCCTATCGAATCGACCTCGACCTGTCGAACATGAAGTCATGAGTGAATCGTCAGTCTGGCCCATTCCAAAGTTTTGGATCACTTACCTGGACGATTTCTCGTCGCAATTGACCCAGTTTGTGCTGCAACACATCGTAGGGCTGCCCACAGATCTGGTTGACCATTTCTTCCAGTCCAACGCTTCGCACTTGATTGCTCTGAGGTGAGAATACAGAAGTTCTCAGACTCTCCCACTCATCACACTCGTAGGTCCCACCACGTACCATTCCACGACCAACGCGAACGATCTTGGGGAAGTACTTTCGCCCTTCACCATCACAGAAACCTTGCTCCATGATCTTGCCAACGATATTGTCGACAGCAGCATTAGATGGAGCAGTGACCTAAGAAAAACACAGACCCCCATCAGAATCCTCGTCATTGTTCAGATCCAGAACCCAAACTTACCAGGATGTGGGGCTTCTCGTTGCCAATCTTGCCCCAAGCCTCATTCGTCTCGTTATCAGGACGCCGTGCGACATCCAGCACCGCATTGTAGTAGCGACTGTACTCACGCAGATGGAGCGAATTCAGCAGCCCCTTCAGAGTCGTCGTCTTACCCGTTCCAGGCGGACCCTTGATGAGCGTGAAGCCTTCCGAGGTCGCTGCTGCCGCGATAGCTTCGAGTTGCGATTCGTTGAACGCGCCACGCAGCCACTTCACGTACCCAAGTCCAAGCGAGTCGAGTTTCATCGAGCCAGCTCGGTGCTCACCAGACAACAGCAGCGGCATCAGCTCGTACGTCTCACAGTCACACAACGCGCGAAATTCTCGCACACTGGTCACCAAGTTGTTGAGTTTGAACAGGAACAGCTCGTCTTTCTTCGACTCGAACCGACGCCACTCGGACGAGAGTACGCTGATGGTCACACCTTCACGCGACGCACGCTGCGTGGACACGATCCCAAGGAATCCGGCGCCTTCATCACTTTCTTCGTCTTCGCCATTTTCCAGCTTGACACTCTTCTTGCTGTCGCCACCGTTGCTGTTGGCCCGGAAGGCTGCCCGAAAGTAGTCTTCTTTGGTCGCGAGCAACACCAAGTCGTTCACGAAGATACTATCGAGCTGCGCACGATGCCGTCGCTGGTTGTGGTGTTCCTTCGGCTTCTTGGTGTCGATGCGGATCTTGCACGTACGCTCCAAGAAGTTCGAGCCAGACGACGCTGCCTGGATTGCCATCGGCGACGGCTGGTCCGTGAACACGGCGTTGAGCGTCTGCGCCTGGACTTCCTCGAGCGCGAGCGGCTTCCACACAGAGAAGTAGTGCTCATACGACGTAAACTTGCTGGGTACGCGTGTGATCTCCACTTCGCCTTCCTCTGATCCATCATTGGCCTGCGACACCACCGCGAAGTCCTTCTGGGCTTGCTTCATGAGCGCGTCGTAGAAGCTCCACTGCAAAATCTCGGTGAAGAACTGCGTGAGCGTGTTGCCCACCGTGCCGCTGGACCCACTACCGCCCATGAGCGAAGAGAGCGGGCTCTTGGACGATTTACGGCGAGTCGCGGTCGGCTCACTGCGGCCCGCGTCGTTGGTGGGTTCACTGCCGACGGGTCTCTGCTTCATCGGTCGCTTGTGGCCTTCGGCCGTCATCTCCACCATCGACTGGGGCTTTGTCTCTGGAGAGCTGCCGGCACTGGGCGGCTTCGACCGCTTGAGAATGGACTTGGGCTTCTTCTCCGGCGGCGGAAGCTCCGACTTGACCGACGCGTTCGGCCGCTTGAGCACCGACTTGAGACGCACGGGCTTGAGGATCTCGTCCTGATCCGAACTGTCGCTCGCGGTGGACAGCTCAATAGCCTTGCGTTTGCTGGACCCGTCCGTCGGGCGTTTGCGCGGTGGCTCGATGTCTTCAGCGTCTTCATCTTCCTCGTCTTCTTCCTCTTCTTCCTCTTCATCCGACGATGCGATAAAGTCCGAGTCTTCGCCCTTATCCACTTCTTCACCTTCTTCCGGTTCGTCATCTGCATCCCCCTGCGCCATCTACAGTAACACACAGCATATCTCTGAGCCTCCATCTAGTCTTTCACAGTGGAAACTGAGTGGGCAAAACCTACCTCTCGTCGCAGGCGTTTGGTGTGTTCCACAATGCGCGTCGACATCTTGGCCTTGCGCTTTTCCACCGACGCGGCGGCCACGCGCGTGGAGCGACGCATCGTTTTGTCTTCCTTCCAGTAGATACGATACGCTAGCGTTGCTGCAGTCCCAATCTTTGGGGTCGAGGACCAGATCCAACTACAGACTCAAGTGCTGTCTTTCGCACCACTTTGTGGCGGCTCTAGAGCGAGCAGAGCGACGCACACTGCGTGGTCGCGTAGCCCAATGTTTCTACTGTACGGTATTTGTACCCACAGAGCCGTGTGTGGTCGTGGAGAGTGGAGAGCGGCGTGCGCGCGGCGAGGAGCAAGCGGAAATGATGGAACCGCCCGACGATGCCGCTGGGTGTTGCGTTGGTTGTTGATCCCTCGCTCGCGTTGGTGCAACCTTCCCAACACAGTTACATTTACCTTCGCGCAACATTTCGCATTTACGTGGCCCACAGAACATCAGTAAGTACGAATTTTAATTTGTGCGAACTTTAAAAAAGTTCGCACCATGTTCAGAAAAAGTGAAGCCATGTCGTCTCGTCACCAACGTGAGCTCTTTCCACGAGCTACAGTTCATTACGCCATGCAATCCAATGCAGCATTCCAAAGCACGCGTCCCATACTCAGTGCGACTGTCTCCGTTCCGCAATGCGCGCGCTGTTGCTGTTATCGTTTGCGTCGCCACTTTCGTGGTGCTCATCGTCCTGGACGTTGCGGCGTTTCTGCTTGATATTCCGCAAGTAGTTGGGCGAACGCAGGTACTGGTTGGGCGTCTGTTGGCCAGTGACCCACGGATGCGCGAGCACCTGGTCCGCTGTACAACGCTTCGTGGCATCGACTTCGAGAAGTTTGTTCAGCAAGTCCTTTGCGCTGGCCGACAAGTTGCTGGCCCAGCGTGGGAAGCGCAGGCCGAACCTCGCCTGCAAAAAGGAGATCACCACGAATTGTCAGATCTCGTGGTTCCATGAGAAGCGAACAGCACTAGCGAGACGTACCCTTGCAGCCTTCTCGCTGGTGATACGGCTTCCATCATCATTGAAAGGCAGACATCCGCACAGTAGCACGTACACGATCACGCCAAGAGCCCACATGTCCACGCTTCGTGTGTACGCTTGCCTCTGGAGCATCTCAGGAGCAAGGTATCCCTACGACAACGTATCCACACCATAAACACCAAGCAACGCATATAAAGATGAGCGGTCCGACATACCCTCGTGCCCAAGAACGACTGCGTCTTGGCGTCTTCATCGAGAAGCTTCGCCAGACCGAAGTCGATGATCTTCACCTCAGCACCGGGCGATTTACTCGTCAGCATCAGGTTTTCAGGCTTCAGGTCTCGGTGAATGACGCCGCAGTTGTGCATGTACGCGACGGCAGATGTGATCTTGCGCACGATCGCACTCGCTTCGACCTCGGACAGCGTGCTGATACAAACGTAACGCATCAGTCCTCCAGAGATTCTTCAGAAGAACAGTTCGTGCAGCATGCGTACCCTTTGTCAACGACGTAATCGAACAGCTCTCCGCCGTCCATGTACTCCGTCACCATGCAGATCTTCGAATCGGTAAGGTACACATCATCAATGCGGATGATGTTCGGGTGCTTCATGGACTGGAGCACTTGGATCTCCACCTTCACCACCACGCAAAGATGAGAAACCAGACCACCAGTTCCAATCAGGATTGAGCAAAACGCACCTGGAACTGCTCCATGTGTTCGTTGCGCTGGCCGAAAAGAGCGCGGCGATCGATGATTTTGCAAGCGTGCGGACCTCCCGTGCGCTTGTTGCGGCAGCGATACACCACTGACGTGCTGCCGTGTCCTACACACCCACCGTATTGCAATCGGTCAGTTCACACTAGCGCACTATAACAGGGCGAACAGTGCAGCGTACCAATCTCCGAGATCATCTCGTACTTGCTCTCGAAGCCTCCGCTGCTGTACGACGGTGTTTGCACTTGGATCGCCTTGGGCACCGATCGCGTCGGCGCGAGCGTCACGCCATTGCTGCTTCGGCTGCTCGTGCTGCTACCACTGAGGTTCTTCTGTGCGCGGCGCTTGCCAGGCATCAGCGTCGCGTACATCTCGCGCGTGTTCTCGCCGCAGCACCATGATTGGGTCGCGCCCATTGCCGGATCTAAATCACCAAGAGTGGAGTAACTCGTGCGTCGGCTGCAGACCAGTTGAGGATTCCGTTCTTTCGCGAATGGCTACGGATCTTCTCTTGCTCGCGATGGATGATGAACACGCACACTCGGTCCGCGATCTCGTCAGTGCTGGCTGCGTGTCTTTAGCCCCGTTTCTCCTGAAAACGCGGTGCCGGTTTCCGAAGATGCTTGTGTTTGTCCAATGTGCTGCTGGGAGAGATGAGCCCGAAAACGCGAAAAGCTCTTTTCAGCAAAAAACCTCCCAGACACAACGTCGCACCTGTGACAATACGTATTTACGGACACAGATCCATGATTTTTCGGAACAGTTCTTATCAGAAATGAGATGTTACGTGTAACCGACTGTAGCCAAGTTGTTGGGTCAAATTCAAATAGAAGTGGAGACCACATCCGCAGCCTCGTCGTCGCTGAAGATGAGCATGGTGGACGGCAGGTTGTTGGTCAGCAGCTCCAGCTTGGTGGTGTATTTCTGAGCCGAGTTGTTCTCACCACTGGCGTGCACGCGTGGGTCTGGGAGCATGAGAATCACTTGAGCTGTGCGTGTACAATTCCGCTGGAGCGTCTGGTTGAGCTCGATGATGGTCTTGTCATCGCTAAAGTAGTGTATCGAGCCGCTTGAACGGTGTAGCGAGCTGCTCTCGGCTAGAATGCTGGAAGAGTTGGTCGCCATTACGAGCATCTCGTCCACGAACTCGTCCACTCGAAGAGCGGCAGCCGTTTGCTCGAGACGGAGTCGCTCCTGCTGCATGGTGATCGGGTTACTGCTGCTACAGGCCTTGATCAAGCGGATACGAGTACGGCGATGCCACTGCTTGTTCGAATGGAGCACGTACGCGAGCTGGAGCATCAATGCTGCACTGGAGTTGACCCCGGGTGTGTCCCAGTTACCGGCTACCCACACGTCGATGGTCTCGACGCCCCGCCCCGCAACTGCATCGACTTCAGCAATCTGAACGACTGGCGTCTTGGATTTCTTGTTGAGTAGCCGCGGATCTAATCGATAGACGTGACGCAGCACCACGACGTTCTGCTTGATGATGATGCCGTCTCTGAGGAGGCCAACGAACTCCTCGGCTGAGCTTAGATGAAGTGAGCTTAGTGCCGACGGCGTTTTAGTCGCTTCCAAGCCCTATAATACGCAAGACCCGTTAGCTGAAAGGCTGCAGCCAATCAATATTGAAAGAACGTACCGATGCCCAGGGGATGACGACCGTGTTGACTTGCATGCCTCCCAGCCCCGAGGTTTGCATCAGCATTCGGTAGCCCTCTCTGGCTTGAGAAGCTACGACGACCTGCGGGATGGCCTTCATCTTCGCGTCGAAAATGTACCCCAGCCAGCGGTTGTAGATCTCTCCGCACTTGCTGTTATCTGTAAAGCTGAAGTCTCCCGTGACAACGCTGCCAATCACGTACAGCCCGCCCTTCTTAAGGGAGTGGCACAGCCGAACTTCGGGACTGGTGATTTCGCTCGTCAGCAGCAAGATCGACGGCCGCCAGAACTTGGAATGGGCCTTCCGAGTGTCGAGCCGCAACAAATACTTGCGCACTTGGTGGTAGATCAGCGCCTGGCTGATGTCTCCCCAGTTCTTCGGCGATACCGTGAGGTACAAGTAGAAGAAGAGACCCGTGAGAATGACGAGCGAGACGACTGCATATAGTGCGTTCAGATAGATCATCACGCCGAGATTGAGCACCACACCGAGTAGCGAAAGATGCCACGTGTGGTATCGGAATGTCGGCCGAAAGTTCGGAACGCCCGTGACTTGCAGCAGGAAGCACGTCAGATTCACGCCAGCGTACGCCAAACAGAAGAACGACGTGCAGATCGGAGCGATCACGTCCAGATCTCCGATGCAGATGAACACTTGAGTGAGCGCAGCCGTGAAGATGACTGCGTTTTGAGGCTCATCACCGTGTGCGGAGCCTTTGGCCATCGCCTTGAGCAATGGGAACAAGTCATCTCGAGCGATCGCTTGAAGAATCCGTGAGGCACCAAACAACGCACCGAGTCCCGAAGAGAAGCACGACACGAGCACGCCACTGATCACGACAAACTGGAACTCCGACACTTCTTGAAAGAAAGTGAAGTTGTTGCGCAGCGTCCCACCCGTGAAAGCTGATGCAAATGTGAAGATCAGGAAGATGTAGATCACGCAGGAGGTTCCTACTGCAGCCAAAGTACCCACAGGTAAACTGCGGCCTGGATCCTTCAAGTCACCCGAGAGATTCAGCCCTTCCATGAATCCTGTCGCGAGTGGGAACACGATTGCTGTATGAAGCAATACCCAACGGATTAAAAAGTTGTTCCAAGCACCATACATAAACGAAACGAGCTTACCGTAGACACCAGCCAGTGTGCAAGCCACGCCATCTCCACAAACATTTTGCTCGGCCGTGAACTCGGGCTTGAGGTTGCTCTTCAGCGTCACCATCCTGACACCCGTAAACTCGCCTCCGTTCTCCAGTGCGTGGGGCTTCAGCATGTAGATAAAAAACGCTCCGATTGCAACGCATGCAAATTGAAGCACGAACAGATACTTGTTCACCTTGGCAAAGGCATTTGCGCCGATGAGCCCGATCACCAAGATCGCGAGCAACGCGACGGTCGCGATGATGACGACAACTCCGCGCTTGCCCATTTCTGGATCTGGGAACCATGTCTGCTGAGCTTCTTCTGCGAATCCCACCAAGTACATGGACACGCCGACCGCGTACAAAAAGTAGAATTGCAGTCCAACGGCACCACCAAACTCGGGTCCGAGCGAGCGACTGATGAGAAAGTACGAGCCACCGCCCTGCATGGAGCCGTTGCTAGCGATCGTGCAGGCGGACAACACAGTGAGAATAGCCTGTAACTCGGCCATGAAGAAGATGAGCAGCATGCCTTCGATGCCTGCCTGGCCTACGCCCCAGCCGAGACGCAGGAACAGGATGACACCGATGATGTTGAGCAGACACGGCACGTATACGCCCTATCGGTTCCGTCAGTTAGCTCCCATCTCCCAGTGTAAACCACCACAAGCACAAGCGTACATTGATCGTGCCCAGTTGGTTCTTGTTGGTATTCTGGGTCGCTGCCTTGGACTCCTCACTGGCCTTGGCCAGCGACAATAGATCCGTGTACGACGAGCTCTTCATCTCCTGGTTTCCTGGCGATTGCGACCGCTTCCAATCGCGGGAGATCGCGATGCGAACCGATCCAGATTGCGATCCAGATTGCACAGGAGATATAGTCGCCGAGCTGCTTTGCTCTTCCGCCAGCAGCGGCTTCGCTTCCACAGGGATCATCTCGTCCCCCAATGGGTGGGCTTTGCTTTGTGGGACCTCTTCACCTTGACTGTGAGGGATCTTCTCACTTTGAAGAAGAAATGGCTCAAAACAAGGTAGGTTTGACTTCTTTCCTTACCTTGAAATGATCTTCAAGTACGTGTCTCACCTCGTTTTAGGAATGTTGATCGGAATGATGGCTCTTCAAGCGTCGTTTCGTGCACCGCTTAGCACATGAGCAGCTCACTTGCTGCATTACTTGCATTGTTACTGCATTGACAACGTTCTCCACGCGATGGCGTCGGCGGAGGAAGTGCAGGCGCTCAAGCGCGAGGTGGAGGTGCTGAAGCAGATGCTGAATGAGCAGGAGCGTGGGCGTGGCGGTGGCACTAGCTCTGGCGAGTACAGCGCGCGGTCTCCCGGCGCGTCGTCGTCGTCGTCGCCCAATCGCCTGCAGCAGCAAGATTCCTCGTATTTCCCCGTTTCCAAGCCATTCGATGACGAGTATCGGCGGGATTCCAGTCCGAGTCCGCGTCGCCCTGTCACTGCTGCGACGAGTCCTTCACGAGCGAAGACGATCCGCTGGAAAGACACAGTGTCAGGCAATGGGCCGCACCAGCAGCAGTCGCAGCAGTCAACCCAGTCGTCAGCTGGCTACACACAGTTCATTCCTGTAGACACAAAGCGAGGCAAATGGTGGTTGAAAGATCGGCAGATTCTATCGCGGAATGTACCTGCACCGAACGACCGAACGATGGCGATGAAAGTTCGCGAGACGTGGCAGTGGAGCGGTCGCACGGTCGTGGTCGACAAGATCGTGACGGGTCCTCGCCCTCGAGATGACGATGATGATGATGGATATAGCGAGCGTGATAGCGACCACCGAGTGAGAGACCTTCAAGACGAAGCTGCGCGGTATCGCGACGAGCTCCGGCGTCTGGGCAGCAAGAGGTCGATCCCAACGCCCACGTCTGCTCCGCTGTCTGCCACGACAGTGGCAGCTCAAGTCGCCTTCCACGACTCCAAGCAGTTAGCAAAGGAGTTTATCCAGCCAAAAAGCGCGACCAACGCTGTTGTGGAAGAGCTGTCAGAGCCAATGAGGACGGCAAGCCAGCGCATGGAGGCTGAAATGACCAAGGCTGTGGCTGGTGCAGCTGCAGAAGAAGGCCACATGCAACCAGACAGGGACGAGATGGTAAGCAAGCTTGCTGCCCAAAGTCGTGAGGTGGAGACTTCTTCCCGCCCGCAAACATCTTCAGGCAAGGCTGCAGAGGGAGGACTAGCACCGATTCAGTAGGCATAGGTAGCGGCCGACATTGTACTGAAATATTCACGGGAAATGCCTCGTCATTTATTCCGTCAGCTCCTACACGTCAAATACGCCGTGCTCCGACGTACTGTGTTGACCAAGGAGCGGCTCAGCGAGGTATACCTTCTCGTTCTCATCATCACTGTAGCGAGCGTTTTCATCGTCTTCGTCTTCGTCTTCGTCTTCGTCATCGTAGTCGTAGGCGTACGTCCCTGTCGCTGACGACGCAGCCATCGGCGATGATGCGGCCGAGGACATTGGACTAAACAGAATCGGTAGCTGGGAGCCTGTACGTGATGTAGGCAAGAGCATGGCGACACCCGTGCCGCACAGGTACAGTACAATGGACAACGCAAATGGCAGCACCTGCGTCCACTTGGCGTCTTCCTTCATCATATTGTAGATGGCCGCGAACGCTACCGGCCCCGCTGCTTCGAAGATGCCTCGAGCTCCGTAGATCGCGCCTTGAAGCCGTCCTTGTTCCCTCTCCGAGCAGTTGATGGACTTGAGAGACGAGATCGCTGCAAACGAGAGATCACCGATACTGGAGGGTACGGTCGTCGTGTAGATGACCCACTTCTCCGGTATGAACGCGCTTACGACGTAGCCCGCGCTCTCGAGGATACGCGCAACGAGCGCGACAACGATCACGCCTCTTTCTTTGCCGCAGTCCATGAGCGGCTTGAGCAGTAGAAGCTGTGCGAGAATGGATCCAACGCCAAAGGCGAGCATGAGGTGCGACGTGTCCTTCTCATCGAATCCGATGGTGGTGTTCAGGTAAAACATTCGAATCTGGGAGATGCCGCTGGACACAAAACTCGTCACCGCGATCATGATGGTGAGGTTCACGAAGAGCGTGGAGCGCAGCAAGATGGACATCCCTTTGATGGGGTTCCGGCACAGTCTGCGATTTTTCTTGTGTTGTTTGCCTCCGCGCTTCGAAGGTGGCAGCGTCTCGGGAAACACAAATGCGGCGTACAGGACTCGTTGAGTGTAGAGTAGTGCAGACACCTTAATGATCTGGCTCTGGTGGTAGTGCGTTTACAGTGTGAGGAAATGCTTGCGAGTGAAAGACCAGGAAGCATACATACTCGGGTGAAGAAGCCGGCGATACCTGCACTGACACAGAAGCCGATGGACCACACCGCAAACAGGAAGCCGAACGCGGTCGCTCGGTTTTGAGGACTCACGATGTCTGCGATCGCTGCACTCGTCACACCCATGGTTCTGTATCAATACAGTTATACAGCGTGAATCAAAGCAACCCTCTGAGTCTTCCTATAGGTTTTGCAAGGACGTACTCGACCGCGTTGTTGACGAAGCGCAGAGCCAGATACGGCCAAATGGGCCCGGCGTACTCGACAAAGCACATGATCGTGAACGGCAATCCCAGTCGCATGAACTGGCATATCACAATGAACGGCTTGCGGCCGTACGCGTCCGACGCCATGCCCAGCGTCGGCGAGATGAGGAAGAAACACATCGAGCCGATCGCGGAAATCCAGCTGCATACCAGTCAGTATACTCAGTCAGTCCTAGTCTTAGTAACGCTTATCACACGCACGCACCTCGTCCACCAGTCGGCGTCCTTGGATCCCGCCACGCACGCTGGACTGCGGGAGTTGCGTCCGCAGTCGATCGCGTCGCCGTGGTTGTAGTCGCGCGCAAAGTACTACAGGACACAGAACATACCATGAGCACGAGAGGCTTGGTATCTACTTCATACAAACTCACGCACCTCTGTGGTGACGATAGGGATCATGGGCGTGATGATGCCGTAGGAAAACGCCTCGATCAGCGCCAGCGTCGCGAATGTACTGATCTGCAGGAACACGACGCGGTTGCTGGCCGCCTGAGGCAGCGACGGAGGCTCCCCCGCGCACGTGGACGCCATTGCTGCGTGCTTCTACGCACTGCTGAAGGCCGGAGGATATGCGTGTGGGTCTCTGTTAATCGCCACGCGTCGCTGGGTGACCGCTACGCCCTTCCGACTTCGGTGACGTCTTCCTCCCTTCCGTTCTTCTTCAAGATGGGACACTTCTTGCACAGTGGTCGCCTAAACTGCATCACCTGTCCAAAGAGATAGACAATATGTGTTGATACATATTACTACTACGTAGTACGTAGTACTTCGAAGTATGTATCAACAGTATCCTCAGATGAAGACGTAATACTACCTCTGATAATCGATATGATTGTAGTCTCAGATCGCTGATGATTCTTCCGACGGGTTCATGAAAGATCCTGACACCCAGCTTGGCTACATTTCGCTGCTGCGACGCAAGCACAACGACAGTAGATGAGTATCGGATAGCTTGCCGTGTATACGATGTATTAATTTACTTTCCTATACATACTTCGATAGGTTACACGTCGTACACGCCGTGGCCCGTGGAGCTATGCTGGCCCAGCAACGGCTCCGCTAAACCCGCACTCTCATCGTCTTCGTATCCGTCAGTTCGAGGGTCGTCTTCATCATCGTAGTCGTACGGATACGTGCCTGTCGCGGATGTTGCTGCCATCGGTGATGACGCGACAGACGTCGATGGGCTGAAGGGGATCGGAAGCTGCGAGTTCGTTCGCGACGTCGGCAGGGACATCGCCACGCCGGCCCCGCACGAATACATGACGACCGCCAAGGCAAACGGCAGCACCTGCGTCCACTTGGCGTCCTTCCGCATGATGTCATATATGAACGCAAATGCCACGGGTCCGGCCGCTGCAAAGATCGCACGCACGCCGTAGATTGCGCCTTGGAGACGCCCTTGCTCTTTCTCCGAGCAGTTGATGGACTTGAGCGACGAGATCGCTGCAAACGAAAGATCGCCGATGCTGGAGGGCACGACCGTCGCGTAAATGACCCATTTCTGAGGAATGAAGACACTCACGACGTAGCCCGCGCTCTCGACAACGTTCCCTAGCAGTGCCACGACGATCACGCCTTTCTCTTTGCCACAACGCATGAGCGGCTTCAGTAGCACGAGCTGTGCGACGATCGATCCCGTGCCAAAAGCCAGCATGAGATGAGAGGAGTCATGCTCATCAAAGCCGATTGCCGTGTTCAGATAGAACATTCGAATGTGCGAGATCCCGCTGGCGATGAAACTCGTGAGCGTGATCATGATGGTCAGTCGGATAAAGAGCTGCGACCGCAGGAGGATTGACATGCCTTTGATCGGGTTGCGGAAGATACGGCGGCGTTCCTCCTTGTTGCGGACGCGCTTCTCGGGGGGAAGCGTCTCCGGGAAGATGAACACAGCAAACAGCGTGCGTGCAATGTACAGAACAGCCGAGATGTTGATGACCTGGTGCTAGCGTTTCCACAACAGAGCTTAACAGTGAGCAATAGCCGCGGTCAGGGATTGATTAAAACTGGGAAAAAGGACCTACTCTGGTGAAGAAGCCAGCGCTACCAGCGCCCATGAAGAACCCGATCATACCAAAGGCCATCAAGAATGCGAACGCCGACGCACGGTCATGTGCACTCACGACATCCGCGATAGCGGCGCTGGAGATGCCCATCGTCCTGTACCAAAAGCACGGCGTTGTCAATTACAGCGATATATACTGGCTATGAGTTGGGGGAACGCTTACTCGAAAACGCTGTTCAAGAAGCGCAGGAAGAAGTACGGGAGGATGGTGCCGCCGTACTCGACAAAGTACATCACTGCAAAGGGGAATCCCACGCGCAGGAATTGGCTCGCGACGATAAATGGCTTTATCCACAATAACATTTCAGACAACGTGGGGCCAGTCTCCAGAGGACAAATAAATGCGACACTGACCTTGCGGCCGTACGCATCGGACGCCGTGCCCAGCGTAGAGGAAATCACCACGAAGCACAATGAACCGATCGAAGAGATCCAGCTGCCACAGTGAGGTTACGCATCAGTTTTTTCTGAAGCTATATGAGCACAAGACTCCATACACGTACCTTGACCACCAGTTCGCGTCCTTGCTTCCTGCCATACAGGCGTCGCTGCGTGGATTCCGCCCGCAATCGATGGGCTGTCCGTGCGCATACGGGCGCGCAAAGTACTGTAATACCACACCACCTATGAGTCAACGCATGCTCTACATGTAGATGCTCGTCGGTCTCCCTACCTCAGTGGTGACGATGGGCATCATGGGCATGACGAGGCCCATGGAGAACGCCTCCAGCATCCCGAGCGCCGCGAACACGCCGACTTGCGCCCACACGGCGCGGCTGCTGGACGCGGCAACGGGCGCAGAGGACTCCGCATCCGCGTGGTTCTTCATGGTTCCTCTTCACCTCTTGGCGAATGAGGAGCTCCCAAGTGAAGAGTTGGGAGCTCCTCACTCTTCAAGTTCGGTCGAACAATCTTCGACGGGAACAATCAACCAATATTCATTACCTTTCAATATGCATACCCGCTGAAAACACTACGTACACATCAACCCATATTTGTCTTCATGTAACTGATATTGCACCTCTAACAATTAATGGATAGGGTTCCTTTGGTATCCGTTCGCATTTATTACTTCGAAGTAGCAACCATGCCCATCGTGCTGTATCGTGTCCACCACGCACCCATGCGACTCACTAGCATTTGCTGGGGATGTCAAACACAATGGGGCGGTGCGTTGGCTTGCCTAGTAGAGTGTTGGTCGCGGCGTTGATGAACACGGTCGAGCCGAGGCGCGTGATGCCGAACGCTTCGTGGATGTGGCCGAAGACGTGGAACTTTGGCCGGCAGCGCGAGAGAATCTCCTTCAGTAGGGACTCATCACCGACGTGGTGGCCCGTCACTGTCTTGTCGAGGATGCCGTGCGGCGGGCCGTGCGTGATCAGAATATCGACGTCGCTGGGGATCTTGGACCAGTGGTGTTGGGCTGCGTACCCTCGTGCAACATTGAACGCCATCACGCGGCCTGGAATGGGTGGCGTCATGGGCGAACCGAAGATCTTGACGCCGTCAATGACGGTGGAGTGGTTCTCGAGGTATGTGCAGTTCGTTAGCAGCTCCCGCGAGATGGTGGGGTCGTTGAACTTTGTGTGGCGCCATCGTTTCTTCCAGTGGATACTGTATTCGGTCGCGTCCACACTGAGGTCGTGGTTGCCAGCGATCACGATCTTGTGGCGATGATGCAACGAGCCCAGCCAGTCGTTAAAGTCCTTGATTTCGTCGTGCGTGCCCTTGTTGGTGAAGTCGCCACTGTGTATGAGGATGTCGCCCTGTGGAACTTGAACGTTGCGATGCTTGCCGTGCGTATCCGAGATACAGACAACGCGTAACGTACCCTTCTGCTGCGGCTCTGTCGAAAGCTGAGCCATGAGAACTGACGTATCTCGCAGCCAAGTCCATCGCGAGCCCCACACACCAACGCCGTTCCAGTAGATCCACCGCACAGTGCTGAGCGCTGTCACGAACGCGAGCAGAGCTGCAGCCACAGAGCTCACGTACACGAATACCGCAACATGGGCAGCGGTGACTGCTAGCAACAGTACGAGCGCAAGCACGTAGACGATGTGCTCCGGCTTGGTATCGTAAGGAAGCAGCGCAAGCACCGACTTGCGCGCCATCTTCATCCGCGAATGTATCGTACCCGCTCGTGCTTCGTGGCTTGATTCCGATGGTTTTCACTCCCACTAAGTGCGCATATAGCGACTGCATGCTCATAAGTTCGGTTTCGACTAAGTTAACGGGTTACGCTGTGGTTACGTCACGAGCTTCAAAAAGAAAGGCGGGAAAATGGAGGAAACGCTGCGAACGTGGGCAGCACGCGTCTATTTTTGAAGGCCTGCGATGCCATTGTCCGCACAGCAAGCGCAACGGCTTGTGCACAGCGCAGCGCGTCAACTGTGGTTGCGAGTGCGCGGTGCTATCGCCTGCCGGTGACGTCGCGCGAGTCGGCTTGACCCCAAACGAAACGGATCGAGATTAGATGACCTACTAAGGACGGGGTCCGTCAATCCAATCCAATCCACTCTACTCTCGTCCATCGTAACACAGCGAACATGTCGGGTGCGGAGGTCGAGCCAGCGCTGTCGCTGGGCGGGATGTCCTCGGCGACGAACCAGACGCAAGCGGACAAGTCGAGTCGCCCGTCGTCCCAGGAGAATGAAGCCGCGGGATCGACAACCCAGCAACGACCACCGCTGGAACGACAGGGAACGGCAGGAGATATGTCCGAGATGCAGCGTGGGCGCCTCGCGATCTTTGAAGCGAACAAGGATCTGCAGGAACTGTGTCGCGACAACGGTCTCACGGCGTCCCAATTCGCCAAGAAATCCCAGAATGTGGCTGTGCTGGATACGTTCCTGGGCTTTTGGCCCAGTATGAAGAGCGTCATGTATTTCCCAGCGCTTCGCGAGCTCTCGATCGTCAAGCATCCGACCATCACGAAGATCGAAGGCCTGGAAGACTGTGTGAACATGGAGCAACTCACTATTTCCGAGTGCGGACTGGAGACGATCGAGAACTTGGAAAACTGCCGTAAGCTCAAGAAACTCAACCTCAGCAGCAATAAGCTGCGGTCCATGGCGCCACTCCATGGGCTTGAAGCACTGGAGACGCTGTGGCTCAACGACAATCGCATTACCAAGATCGATGGCCTGTGGGGAGCTCGCCAACTCACCACGCTGTGGATCTGCCGGAACCAGATCGAGCGTATCGACTCGGCTTTGAATGGCTGCGTGAGCTTAGCAGAACTCAACTTGGCTGACAACCGCGTTTGCAGCTTCAAGAGCTTGCTGAGTCTCGCGAACCTCGACCAGCTCGCTGTGCTGACGCTGAATGATCCGCATTTTGGAGACAATCCCGTGTGTCGGCTCTGTAACTACCAGACCTACCTCATGTGCCAGCTCCCGCGGCTCGCGTGGCTCGATACGATCGAGTTGTCGGCGCGCAACAAACAAATCGCAGAGGCGACGATGCTCAAGAAAAAAATGTACTACAACATGCGCATCAAGTCCATCAAACGCGACGTACAACACCGTATTCGCCACGCGAACGACGTGAGACGCCATGCGGAGCAGCATGCAGACGTGAATATTGCTGCCCTTCTACGGTACAAGAAGGAACTGGAGCGATTGCTGTCGGATTTAGAGACTCAGGGTGACGTGAATCCAAGCGCCAGCTCTATGGAGGCGACGAAGACCAAGCTTCAAGCGATCGAAGCGTACTGTCGAGACAAATGCGCTATCATATCGCGCATGAACCATGATTTTGATGGTCTCCGGTCACGGTTACAGTGGACAGCAGACGTGAACATCGCGCGACTGATGCTCGAGCTGGAGACGGGAGGCAACATTCGACTGGAAGACGGCAGTCCATCGGATCCGTGGTACGTTTCGTGTGTGGATCTCGTGAAATCGCGGTTGTTCGTGTCAGATCTGCGGCCGTTTGGCGTCAGTGACTTTCGTATCACACGCGTGACGCGTATCAACAACCGGTATCTACGGAATCGATTTCATACTCGCATGGAAGAGATTCTCGTCGTGAATGAAGCCCACGTGAAAGACAACGTCTCTAAGAAAGGCGTGACTGTGAAGATGGGAGACGACGACGACGAGGGCAATGGCTCGTCGGAGCCAACAATCGAGCAATCAGCACCACCGGGATCTGTACCGGAGAACTCTCTTGAGTATCTCTTCTACACTCAACCTCCATTCATGGAGCACTTACGCCGATCAGAACCGGACCAATTCTACGCGGCTGAGTATGGATTTCGCCGCCCCGCGGACTATCGAAGCATGGAACTGGAAGGTGCAGTGAAGCTGTCCAACTCGGTCTCACTACTTGAGACGTCCCGCTTGTTGGCAGCGTTTGCGACGAAAGGCGTGAGCATGCAGCGTCGCGAATTGAGTACTCAGAGTATCCTCAAGTACTCGACACTGACAGTGCAAGAGCAGGAACACGAGCTGCGGAACGAGTTCACGCGCGAGATGCGGGACGCTGCAAAGCTGGCAGCGCAAGGAGAGTGGGAGATCCCAAGCGGCGTGCTGCTGGTCGTGAAAGTGTTCCCGGGATACACGAAGGTAAACGCGGAGACCGACGCAATCCCTACACCGGTCGACGTTGCGAACCATCCAGGCTTCCACAGTTTGCAGGTTGTCAAGGGAACAGGAAGCACGCCACCGATCCAAAGTACTGGGGCTAACGGTTCTTCGAATGAGGTGGTCAAGCAGAAGCTGTACTACATGTTCGACAGTACGCTGGTGTTGCCCGAGTACTTGGTCGAGTACGAATACATCTCATCGTCCAGCCAAGCCAAGCCAACCGATGCCAGTATCACTGGCAGCACTCAATCCGACGTGTCAGTATCTCCCACGAAGAAGATCAATGATAGCGAGGAGCATGTACGTGCGTCCTCTGGCCTCGGCGCTGCAGCCACATTAGCCGAAGATTTTGAACGGAAGTATCGGGTCCGACGCCCACCAAGCCCGCAGACGGACGATAGCAACGCAAGCAGTGGATCTTCAGCACCACCAGCTCTCGACGATGCTGTTTTGCGTCTGCTGGAGACAGGCCCGCTTGTTGGCGCGAATGGCTCCGTCAGTAACCCCGAGACAATGCTGCCGATGACGCGACTCAACCTCGTCGAGACTCGCCGACTCAAGAGCTTGAATCTAATGGGCTGCGCGATAGAGACCATGCCCGATCTCAGCCGTATCAAGGACCACCTTGAGGTGCTGATCCTGAGCTACAATCGACTCAACGCGTTGGATGCCTCGCTTCGAGCAATGACGAAGCTGAAACATCTCGACGTCTCCGCAAACCGGCTTCTGAAACTGGACCACGTTGAAGCTTTGGATGCGCTGTCGATTCTCGATGCCAGCCACAACCAAATCCAAGTATTCGATGATCTGAGTTGCTTGATGCAAGAGCACAGCAAACTCAAGACACTGCGCCACTTGAATCTGCGCAAGAACCCGATCTGCAGCACCAAACGATATCGGCTTCACGTGCTTCGCGCTATCGGAGGCAGCGCTCTAGAGCTACTCGACGAGCACGAAGTGACTCGTGACGAGGTCGTCGCCTCACAGAGACTGCTGACAAAGCTGACGTCCGAGATTCTGTGGGGACGATATCGCACTTCCAGGCCGATCACAACCCCCGGCGGGTCCGCAGTTGCGCCAAGTGGGCCCAGTCCTGACGCTCGAGATCGGCCGTGCTGGACTGCCGTTGAAGAGCTGCTGCTGAATCGGGAGCTCATCAGTACGATCGACGGCTTTGAACCGCTCGTGAACTTGCGCATCTTGTCGTTTGCAGACAACGCTATCAAGCACATCGGCGGGCTTCACATGTGCGCGCGGCTGGAAGAACTCAACCTGGAGGACAATGAGATCACCACAATCGAGAATTTGGCGTCGCTGTCCTTTCTCAAGCGGCTCAACTTGGCGCGAAATCGACTGATTTCAATCGACCAGCTGGACCGATTGGAGAATCTGACGCAGCTCTCGTTAGAGGACAACATGATCACTAGTCTTCGTGGACTCAGCTCGGCCATGAAGCTCATGGAGCTCTACATCGGCAACAATCGCATCGAGAATTTGAAGGAAGTCCAGCATTTAAAGTCGCTCCCAAAGCTCACGATATTGGACTTGGCGGGCAACGAGATCGCGCGGGTGCCCGATTATCGACTGTACACAGTGTACTATCTACGGCGGGTCAAAGTCCTTGACGGTGTGAGCGTCTCCCCACAAGACCAGAGCGATGCAAAACAGAAGTACAGCGGCAAACTCACACTAGAGTTTATCATGGAGAAGTGCGGAGCCAGCAGCCTGGATCGTGTCCAAGAGCTCGACTTGTCGTCCTGCCGGATACGAGAGCTTGGATCCATCAACGGTAAAACGTTCCCAGCGCTTCGCGACCTGAACCTCGAAAACAACCAGATCAACGATATCAGTGGACTCGAGTCGCTGCCGAAGCTGCGTTTGCTCAATCTGAATCGGAATCGTATCGAGCGGCTACTGCTGAGCGCCAACGCAACGGGCGGATCGATCCCGGAAAGCAGCGCCGACAAAGGAATCCTGAGCTGCACAAAGCTGGAGCAGTTGTTCCTGGCGTACAACCAGATCAACGACATGGCGGCGTTGGGGCTCCACCATCTCAACCACTTACGGGTGCGTGCTTGAGTACTCTATATGATTTGATTATCCGACTCACTCATTATCGATATCCGTGCTGAACAAACAGGTTCTCCACCTGCAAGGCAACGCGATCGTGTTCTTTTCTGGCCTGGATTCGAGTACGGATTTGCTGGAACTGCGACTGGACAAGAACAAGATCCGCCAGTTGGATCCGCACTCCACTGTAGCTCTTCGTCGCCTGCGAGTGCTGAGCCTGGACGACAACGGCCTGAGGGCGCTGTCGAATTTCAATGAGCTCATGAGCATCGAGGTGAGCCAAGACCTCAGTAGCTCTCTCTCTCTCTCTCTCTCTCTCTATGGTCTCCTTAACGCAGTGTTGTTTGCTGCAGTTTCTCGACCTCTCGAACAACCGCCTGACGGAGCTGGACGAGATCGACAAGCTCGGCGTGATGCCCACGATCGTGGAGCTTCGACTGGCCAACAATCCGTTGGTCAAGAAGCACATGTACCGCCACACTGTGTTGTATCGGCTGAACACGCTTCGCACTCTGGACGGACGCGAGGTCACAGCGGAAGAACGCGAGCGAGTCGAAGTGCTTTTCCTCCACGAACGAGCGGCCGCCATGATGATGAACCAAACAGACCGGTCCAACAGCAATATCACGACGACGCAGTTCAATTTGACACCGTCGACGATCCCATCGAAGCATGCGATGGCTTCTTCATCCGTGACGACTGCAACAGGAGCCGCGACGATGATGATCTTGACGTCGACTGGTGCGCGTACCGTCGGCTCACAGCTCTCGACTGGAGACGTGCTGGCCGGCTCGCTATTGCGTAAGAATCCGATCAGCCCTGCAGGTTTCAGTCCCAATCAACAGCCCGTGCAGTCGGTCAATACGTTCCCCAAGCCGGATCAGCCAACAGACTCGACAATCGCGATCGCTCCAGGCAATACCACGACCAAGAGCCTTCTCAATGGCAATCGGTATCCCGGCAACAACCAGAACCCCTTTGGAGCAAGCAGTGGAGCAGCAGCGTTGCCGCTCTCGTCCATGCTGCTGAGCTCACCGTCTCCGACTGTCACCGTCGCTGCTGCGTTCAACGCCTCACTCTCAAACACTGGCAGTGATCAGCTCAACCTCGGTGCGCTGCGATTCGATCGCCGCCGGATGACGAGTGTCCACTACGACCCAGCGTTGAACGCCAACTACCCTCAAGCCAGTCCCGTGGGCATGGCGACTGGAGCCTCTGGGCTCAGCGGCAGCGTGCTCACGTCCAACGCCATTCTCCGAGCCCACGCCGCGAACGTGCCGTCGCCCCACACGCTCATTCATCCGCTCTCGGCTGATATGTCGCCCACGCCCAAGGCCTCTTCAGTTGATACCACGCGATCGTTCTCTGGGTACGTGGTGTCGGTCGGGAACCAGAAGCGGTTTGGATCACTGCAAGAGCGATCCACTGCTGCTGCAGACCTAGCTGCTGCCATGGCGAGTGCCGCGAAAAGCGGAGCCAATGCACGGCCACGATAGAAGACCAAAGCAAGACACGTGAATGAAAATGGAAATGGGGAATTGTATTGTTTGGGGTGGGTTGCCTCAGTAGGATCAATTGGAATTTGGAAAAAAAGTTTTTTCATCACGATGTTTTTGTTCAGAAGAGAACATCATCACCGGCAACCCAAGTCACACACACAGATTCAGCTAAACATGCAGATAGAAAGATACACATACGTACACACAGCGACGCCGGAAGATAACCACAACGAAAGGTGAACCGCGAGTCGACTGGAGCAGCAAGTGTGTGAGAACGTGGAGGTCTCAGACTGACGTGCAAATGTCTAAGTCCCCTTCATCCTTGTAGTCGGAGTAAAAAATCGATATCTTTTCTTCATCGACCTCCTGCTCACACGCACACTTGCTGCAACTGGCCGACTCGGGTCTCTCGCTGTCGTAGACGTGGATCTCCGCACACTGTCGACTGGTACGCGATAGACACGATAGTTGAGACGGTGGGTGCGCGTGGGCACACCCGGCGTTGGTTTGGAAAGGCTCCAAGTTTGTATTACAATGGCTCACACACCGAGAGGCTTCAGCAGGAGTCTCCGACGACAAGTCGAAGGCAACACTGCAGTAGGCCGGACCGACGGGATGGTGTTGTCGTTCACGCGCTAGCAAGTTTACTTGAGCGGGATGAAACGGGCCGAGGCCGAGGCCGCGATACCTGGGCGACCGTGGGTCACTGGCTTGTACGAGATGGCGAACTCACCAAGGTAGTGGCCGATCATCTCCGGCTGGAAAGACACACAAAGAGGCGTCAGTCACGCGCGATCCCCACGACACCATAGGCAAGACACGGGTAGTGCCGACCGCCGGGTCCCAATACATCAAGCCAAAGATCGATATATCATGCTCCCTGGGTCGCCCCGTACACAGAACTTCACGAGGGGATAGCAGCCGGGCCCGCTATATACGCCCACGACTCGTCCTGTGGATGATCGGAATCCAAGCAGCGACGATCGAGGGCGTCCACAGCGAGCCACTCTTCGGGTGAATAAGCCACCATCCCCCGAGAGCTGAGATGTTCTGGAACACACCTTAATTTCAATGCCGTTGAAGACCTTGCCGTTGTACACGCCGACGACCGAGCCGATCATCTCTGGAACGATGATCATGTTACGGAGGTGGGTCTTGATACCCTCTGGGCGCTCGAGCGGCTTGGCGGCGGCCTTGGCCTTACGCAGACGCTTGATGAGGGCCATCGGCTTGCGCTTGAGGCCACGCGAGAAGCGACGACGGGCACGGGCGTTCACCAGGTCCATGAGCTCCTCGTGGTTCAGGTCGAGGAGCTTGTCCAGGTCCACACCACGGTAGGTGAACTTCTTGAACGCACGCTTCTTGCGGAGCGCGGCAAGCTCGATGTTCGCGATTTCGGTTTCGTCAGCCTGTTACATACCACCACACAGCGGACATTAATACGTGGGCGCTCTACGCATTGCAGTGGCGCATCATGTTGCCACGCACCATTGTTCTTGGTCAGTGGTTCCACTTGTGCACGAAGCCGGTGATTCCAGCAGCTCTTTTTGGTCAGGCGCTTCCAGTCGATTGGTGTGGCGCGGGATTGGTTGGCGCAGAGCTGGGAGTGAATTATTTACGAAGCGTAAAAAGCGTATTTACGAGCGGTCGAGGAAGTTCGTATCGATAGAGGAGGTTTGTATCAGGTTAACTTAAGCGATGGATAAGTTTACTTTGGCGAGTAAGTTGCCGTCCCGTGAATATTGGGCACCAAGCGACGATGCCGTATCTGGATCTGAATGTGCGCGCTGGTGCGCGTGTGAGCGCAGGAGAGCTCACGCGACGTACGTTATGCAGTTCCATTCGGAAAAGGAGATATGCTATGCATTGATCTAAGTTGCGTCGTTGTTGGTGGATTGTTCAGTGGGCTACGCGTGCGCGGGAGTCGCCGTCGAGTATGAGAGCAATGCCAAGCCCAAGGAGGTCAGTGTTGCCTGAATAACGCTGTATATAGATGGACTACCAGGCCAACATTCTGGATACGTTGTCGTAGGCAGTGCTAGTGCCGGAGCTGCCACAGGAGATCTCGGCTAACTCGGGCAAAGCCGCCAAGAAGGCGAAGCAATATGCCGCCGCATTGGCTAACTCGCTCACGTTGAAGGACAACGGCGTGCTCGCCACCACCACCGGCAAGCAGCTCCGCCAGCTCCGACGCGTCACGTTGAAGGTCGAAGACATGAACGCCGCGCAGACTATCGTACGTCTCTCCACAACGTGGAGCGTTTGGCATTGTGTCTCCATCATGGTCTCACGCAAAGCCACTACTGCAGAACTCGTCGCCAGTGCT
>JAADXI010000027.1:0-62291 GCA_023337615.1 Pythium brachiatum | reverse complement strand
TCATCATACACTGTAGCTTGTAGCTACGACGGTAGCCAATCAAACCACGTGATGGAGAATTGGCAGCTTGGCTGGGCCAATCAGATTCGTCCACAGCACTTTTTCATTGCATCGTGAAAAGCCCGGCAGCCTCCAGGTTGCCTCGGAGGCTCCGAGGCAACGTCGCCCATCTTGCTGGAGATGGCTCCATCTTTGCATTGGGAGTGGTGCGCGTCTTTCTTTTCAAGGCCAGGGAAGAAGGAAAACACGCAGAAGGCGTTGCTGTCGTCGTCAAGGTCTGCACGGGGGATGCTCATGGAGACACGCTTCTCCAATCTACAGTAAGCAGGGTGTTCACACTTGGTTTCAGTATGCACCCGCAGGATTCTTCGGGAGAACTGGTGCGAAGCAGTTGCTGTTGCTGTTCATGCATACATTGTTCTCCATGCGACTGGACTGACTAGATCCGCCATACAGTCCTGACCAGTGTGTGCCCGTTCAAGCCAGAATTGGCTTGGCTACAAGTGTTCTGCGTGGCGCTTGCGGATCAACTATTTTGGATTCGCTCGCCATGAGTTTGGTTGCTGCGATCCCACGAAAGAACACCTCCGGATCTGCCGCACGACGGAGACGAAGATGATCTGGAGTTGAAATAGAGCGTGGGTCACCACCGACACCAAGTCTGCTGGTGCCAACAAGCGCAAGTGGGCACGTCCAGTTTCACCACCCTGATTGGCCACCACCACAGCAGCAGTTGGGCGATCTGACCCGCGTACCGCTCCAGCTGGATGAACTTGCCAAAAACCCGCGACATCCGGAGCTCACTCAAATCAGTTCCCGCCACTGTTTCTATACGACCAGTACGATTTACAGTCTAAATTGATCAACATGAGTCAGTAAAAGGTCGTTCGTAGCGGTCCGACAGCAATAACGGCTCTTCGTCCGTGTCTTGCAGCAGGGCTAGGGCTCTCCATCCAAAACCCACCCGCCGTTTTTGTTGGCGTTTTTTTCCGGAGATTATTTGGTTTTGGTTCGGAAGCTGGGTCTGGTGTGGGTTGTTTTGTTGGTTTATTCGCTCCGCTTGTCTGTGTGTGTGTTTTTATCCGGCCACCTTCTTTTCCCCTCCCCTTCCTCCTCCAACTTGCTGTGCACGTCATTCCCACGGCCCACGTCTCCACGTTTGGCTTGGCATTTGGCTCACGCGCCAGCCCGACCAGCACGCCCACACTTGCGATTGCCGCCTGCACGCGACAGCTTATTCCACGCGCTACATAGCTCCCCAGTGCACGAGCACGAGGACGCGGCACACCCACTGCCCTGCTGCAGCTGCACATATATTACCGGCCCACGCGCGCGCGAGTCCGAGATCGATCCGGGCGGTAGAGACCACGCGCGAGTCTGTTCAGTGGTGTACCCCACGGACGTGAAGAAGCGAGCAGCGGTACCCCTCCACAACCAGCTCCGCAGCACGCCGGGAAGCGAAGCAGTCATGGGGGAATGCGGCGTCGTGGTGTCGCGCAACGTGTTCGCGCGCCTGCCTTCGTATAACCCATTTGTCGGCACGTTCCACCATGCTCCGAGGTACGTCCCCATGCGATTCGTATTATGGAGTACGGTATTGAGAGACTGATATGATGGATGTGTGATCGATGCAGTGCTGGAAACCGCGGCGCGATTTACTTTTCCGGCGATATCGTCGGCATGTCGGAGCTGGAAGAGCGCAAGAAGTTCCGCCACAACCCGCTCACGGGCACGTTCCACTCGCTGCCGGGATACTACGATCCGCTGCACCGCCTGAGCCAGTTCCGCCAGGATGACGACGCCGACCAGCTCAGCCACTGCGACACGGACTCGGTGCGCTCGTTCATCGCCGTGGACCTGGCAGATGACGGCAACGACTGCGAGTCGTCTCTGACGATCGGCCAGCCCAAGTCCATGTCTCGCATGTACAGTGACTCAAACTTCACCGGCCACGGCGACGTGAGCCAACGGCCGCGCCGTTTCAGTGATTCCGACGCGGAGTCATTGTACACAGCTAACCAGCCACCACAGCCACCGTCCCACCACACGCTGCAGCACGGCGAGTCATACGACTCGGACGCCTCCAACCAGAAGCGGGAAGACAACATCAGCTCCAAGCCAGTCACGTCGTCTCCGGCGCGCACTCGCTCCAAGACGCTGCCCCACAAGAGCCTCCAGGTGATCATCAATGACCCGGCTGACCAGGACGACAACACGTCGACCCCCACGAACCGCAAGTCGTCGTCGGGCTCGACCAACAGCACCGAGAGTGACTCGTCCACGTCCGCTGAAGCCTTTGTACACTCGCTGGACCGAGCAGATGTGCTGCGGTCGATGTCGTCACGGGAGCTCAGTGAAGGGTTCATCTCGACGGGCAAGGGCATCTTCCGGAAAGTCGGGCTTCGTCACAGCAACCACGAGCGAGAACGGCTCAGTGACTCGTCCAAGGACCGCCACATCAAGCCAAACTCTCCTGCACGTACGGGCTCACCGGTCGTGCACTGGTTGAACGACGAGCTGGAACATGAGTGCGCTGAAGAGTACACGCAAGCTGCACCGCGCGTGCCGCTGAACCCATTTGTTGCGCGTCGACTCACTGATGGAGACGAGATCCGCATCATGGCTGTTCACCGCCACAACGCACCGCGCGAGTCGGTGCATGTTATCAACGGAGGCTACGACACTGATGAGGAGACTGCGTCGCACCCGAAGCCGTACTTCATCCACGAAAGCGCTGTCACGGACCAGTACGAGCTGTGTGGTGCCGACCAGCTCGGAGATGGTTCGTACGCTGTCGTGAAGCCTGCTATCCGTCGCCAGAATGGCAAGGAAGTCGCCATCAAGCAGATCCACAAGCGCTACCTGACAACGGAAGAGGCCAAGCTTGGCGTGGAGCGCGAGATTGAGATCCACCTCCGTCTGAAGCACCGCAACATTGTTCGTCTCCACGAAGTGTACGAGACGGATGACTTTCTGTATCTTGTCATGGCGAAGGCGAAGAAGGGCAACCTTAAGCAGTTGATGCAGCGGAAGCGTCGGCTATCGGAGGCACTGGCCGCGAAGATGGCCCAGCAGATCGTGCGGGCAGTGTTCTTCCTCCACGACTCGGGTGTGCTTCACTGTGACCTGAAGCCCGAGAACATCCTGCTGACGGATGCAAGATCGACGAACCAGGACTCGAACGACGCGAACTCGCCAACCACCGGCCGCCGTGGGTCGCTCAACACGGCGCTGGACCCCCACGCTGATGTGAAGGTGTGTGATCTTCAGGTCGAGCTGTGCGACTTTGGTCTCTCGGTGAAGGTGCCCGATGTACGCTTCTACAAGCTCACCGGTGACGTCCACAAGGTGCCGTTCACGGGCCTGACGGGCACGCCAGGCTACATTGCGCCGGAGCTGTTGCAGCAGCAGCCGTACGGAAAGCCTGTGGACATGTGGAGCGTGGGTATCGTGATTTACGAGATGCTGACGGGTTACCAGCCGTTCTACCCGGCGCACGCGTGTATTGACGAGAAGGCTGATTTCAATGACCGAGTATGGAAGAACATCAGCGCTCAGGCGAAGGACCTCGTGATGGGCCTGCTCGAGAGCGACCCGACCAAGCGCCTCACTGCTGCTGACGCGCTGTCGCACAACTGGTTTGACACGGCGACGTTTGCCATTTAGAGACTGTGGCACCATTATATTCCAGCACAAGCTGAGACGTCGACCCTGCTTAAATGTAAAGAAATGAAGAAATGCCCCATTGCCAGCAAGCCAATGGGTGTAATAGTGTGAAGGTAGAATGGATTAGATGGATGCGAGTCGAGATTGGTGGGGCAAACCAAAGAGAGGACAAAGTATTCCCGGAGATACGTATAAATCAAAAGACAATAGAAGAGTCCACCGACCTCAGAAACATCTTTCATGACCCAGGAGAGCCTCCTGATGGCTCACGCCTCCTTGCATACTACGTAGTAGCTACTACTGGTGCACTGAGTCACCGCTTGGGTTTCTTGGTTCCTTTCTGGTCGACCCACTCAAAGAACTCGCAACGCGCGTCTGGATGGCCCTTCTCACCCTACAGACAATACGTTCAACCATCAGCATCCTCACATCAATACACTCCCGACACACGCAATGGGTTCTTGCTTACCTCCGGTCGTGTGCACACGTAAAACTTGCGGCCCCAGTTCTCGTTGGTCTTGAGCACTGTACGCAGCACAGTCGGTTCACCACAGTGGCACAGAGGAGTCTTCGGAGCGCGACCACTGAGCACTTGCTTCCACTTGCTCTGTTCATCTTCCGCGAGGCGCCGTTTGGATCCCAGGAATGAGTCCCACACAGCCTGATCGATCGTTTTCGAGTCTGTCGTGGACGGTATTGCCGTCTCTGGATTGTTTTCACGATCAGGATGCTGCGTTGCTCGATAAGCGGAAGGCTGGCTGAAAAATTGCTTGATGGATCGTTGTGCTGTACCGGTCGATGGCTTGGATTTGTTAATAGGCTTGAACTTCGCGGATGCACCCGGAGACTGGCTTGACGACTGCGACGCGAAGGCTTTGTCCTGGATGAAGTCTATACTCGCACTTCGATCTCCGTCCTCACGCTGGACGAAAAATGCCCTCAAGCTTTGCTGCTTGCCCGCGAATTCAGTGTAGAATTTGGCACACAGCGCCGCCGTTTTGGATTCCACACCATTCGACTCGTCAAACTGCACGACGAGATTGCAGGCAACTGGACAGTGGTCGGATCCCATTTGATCAGGCATGATGCTACACCCGAGACAAACGTTGGGCTTGTGTTCATCCTGGAGATATTGTAAAAGCCCATGCGACGTACCTGCATGAGCGAACGGACTCTTCGAACAGTTCACGATCCACGAGGACGTAGTCGATACGAGTGCCGTAGTTGGTCTGTCGCGAAGCGGTTACCATGTTCCAGCACTACGCAGAGCACCACGTTGAGCCACACGAGATCATGCCAGTTCAGTCTCCAGTACGATGCACTCACAGTATATGCTTTGGCTTCAGTAGGGTGGAAATGCCGGAAGGCATCCACCAGTCGCTTGCCATTGGAGCTGTCTGCGTCAGTCGTTGTTTGACCCGGCAAGAAGCTGGTGACAAATCCGTCCATCCACAGACGACAGGGATGGTCGCCGAATGCGCGACCATCTTCGCGTGGTCCTGGATCACAATGGTCGATCTCACGGTGAGAAATATTGATGTCTCCCTGAAAACACAAAGCCTGTCAGTCGAAAAGGCCTTTGAACGCCGACGGAGTCAGAGAGTTCGCACCACGACGATGACTCGCCGTCCAGCTTGCTGCAACGCCTTCACGCGATCCTCGAGTAGCTCATGGAAAACAAGTTTATAGTCGAGGCGGTCCAGGTTCCGCACTGCGGGGCAGTACAGGTTGATAAGAACGAAGGCCTGATGGTCCGTGATCACACAGCGGCCTTCCGACTCGAGTTCGTTCAAGAGCTTCGGAGACAACTACACAATCCACAACACAAACGCAGTGAGATTAGTGCACCGTGTGTGAAGAATTGCGTGGTGCTCTTGAGATCACCTCGTGGTGCTTCGTGCCGACGTGGCCGACAGCGTCATCGATCGGCCACATGCCCGTGAGCCCTTCCTCCGCCGCCACCGTCGGGACCACACCACTTCGGCAGTAGGTCACGACTCCAGAGTATCCACCACGCACTCGACAGAACGAATAGAATGCATCGTAGCCTACAAGGCATCACACAGCCAGTCAGTCGCTACTGTATGTCAAAGGCAGCAATTAGATCGGATGGAGAGACCGCACCTGGTGGGCGCACGAGCTCTTCGTCCAGCTCCGAGCGCGTTGTCTTGGTCTCCTGGAAGCACAGGATGTCGGCATTCAAGCTGTCCAGCAGCTCCGCCAAGTTCTTTTTCTTCAGGCGCTGCACACAAGCACGCAGGCCGTTGACGTTCCACGTCAAGAGCCGAACATCGCCGATCATGTTGCCGTTCCCATCATGGAGCTCTTCAAAATTGCATCTGCGACTTGATCCGGTTACTGTAGTACACATTTTAAGTACGATACTCGTATTTTAGCCAATTAAATCAGATGAAGTGGACCAATCACAGCGTTTGGCGCCAACTGAAGCCTGCTCTGCGCGGCTTTTTCAGCGACCAGCTCCGCAACTTGGACAAGAATCCATCCACCAGAGAGCAAGGGCAATGGCGCTCAAGATCGAACAGGACGCGGACGCCATCCGCGAGGCCTTCGCGGCGTCGAACCTGGAGGTCGCGAGCGACGCCATCCACACCTGTATCGCGATCTGCGCCGAGTTTGCGCTCACGGCCGATGAGCTGGCGGCGCGCTACGACGCGTACTCGATGAACCACCAGGTGAGTGGCGATGTGGACGTGGACAAGCTCACGGTGTTCCGCTCCAAGATCGCCCAGGAGAAGGCTAAGGGTAAGGAACATGGCTCGTCTGGAGGCGCGTCGGCGAGTGTGAGTGCCTCGCAGAAGCGCAAGCATGGCAAGATCAGCGGTACGCCGGTGATCAAGCGCGAGATCAAGACGGAGAGCCAGGACACGATGAGTGCGCTGTACAACATGAAGTCACCAGAGGGAAAGCACCCAGCGCGGTCATTCTCGAGTCCGCCTGGTGCCAAGGTGCCGCGAACAGCGACGGGCATGTTCTCGCCATCGTCGATGCAGTCGCCGCCAGGCAGCAGCAGCTACGAGAACCGCACGGACGCCGGCAAGATTGTGTCCGAGTTCAACGCGCACTTGAAGAAGGAGCTCATTGTCTTGGACGAAGCTGCGGGAATTCGTAGTGGCGGTTCAGCATCTTCGCTCGTGTCTATCCGGCTTCCGTTCAGCGACCGCAACATGAAGCCAAACGCCGAGTTCATGTACACGCCGCTGTTTGAGCGCGCGCTTGCGCTCGACGAACACCTCGAAGAGTACGAGGAGTTGATCAAGACACAGCACGAGCTCGAAAGACTTGGCCAGATCGGCGATCCATCGCCTTCTCTCGTTACTGTCGTTGGCAGAATCGTGTGCGAGGCCGCCGAGGGAAAGCTGAACCCAAGCGTGGTGCAGTTGGAAGGATCGCGGAAGTCGTGCGGAGGCCAGCGCGTCTTGCTGGACTTGAGCGGAGTCCCAAACCTCCAAGTATTCCCCGGCAAGGTAAGTGTTATTTCATCGTTGGCTGCGTGGCTTCATCTCAGCGGTGCTGACAATTTATTTCCTTCAGATTGTCGCCCTCGAAGGTGTTTTCGAAGATGCTCGGAACCCGATGACCGTGAAACGATTCCTTGACGCTCTGCCAGCACCGATGCCTACGACGGAGAAGGCCACGCTGGAGTCGATTCAGGTGGAGAACGGCCAGGCTCGGCCTGTTCGTGTCGTCACGGCGTGCGGCCCGTTCACGACCACGAACAACATCTCCTACTCGCCTTTGGCCGACTTGCTGCTTGTGGCGAAGGAGCAGAAGCCGGATGTGCTCGTCCTGGTGAGTTTTGTTTTCTGGGAAATCGACTTCTGTGGATATCTGTGCTCATCTCCAATGATACAGGTCGGACCGTTCATCGACAGCTCGCATGCTAGCTTCCAGGAAGGCCTCGTCGAGTACGACGGCATGATGCTCGCGTTTGAAGACATCTTCCTGTTCAAAGGTAAGCTCATCGAAGATGAAATTGGGGCTGTGCAGACTTCTCACTCTCTCACGTTGCGTGGCTTCAGTGATGGCGGCCTTGGATAGCGTGCTGGAGGCACACCCAGGCTTGCAGATCGTCATGGTGCCATCGTTGCGTGACGCGCACCACCAATACGTGTACCCGCAGCCTCCATTCGACAAGAAGAAGGCGTGCGAGGCTCTTGGCGCACCGGAGTACGCGAAGCGTGTGCACATGATGTCCAACCCGTGCACGTTCAGTGTGAACGGCGTGGTCTTCGGTGTTTCCGCAATGGATATCGTCATGCACCTGAGCTCAAATGAGCTCCACAGGTGCGTCTACTGCATGCGACTGTATGCATCGAGTTGTTGTTTGCTCACCATTGCTGTTTTGTGTCTTTCAGAGCGCAAGGTGCAGCCCAGAACCGACTACTCCGTCTGTGCCAACAGGTCGTCGACCAGCGCAGGTACGTCTCTCTCTCATTTTTTTATTATGCACGTTGGGTTTGTGCGTGAGTACTAATGCGACATATCCATTGCAGCTACTACCCTCTCTTCCCACCACCGCCCAACACAGAGGCACCCATCGACCTTCGGTACATGCACCAGTACCAATTCGAGAAGACCCCCGACGTGCTCATCCTGCCGTCGATGCTCAACCGCTTCTGTGGTGTACGTTCTTCTTGAGCTACCCATTCTCGTATGTAATGCTGACGATACCGTTGTTGTTGTGATGGCCAGCGTGTACATGACTCGATCTGCATCAACCCAGGCCAGTTGTGCAAGGGCGAGTCGGGCGGTACATTCGCCGCCATCACGGTGCTGCCCCTGCCAAACGCCAAGATCGCGGCGGTGGCGAGCGAAGAGTCTCCACACTACGTGCCAGACCGTACGATCGTCGACATCAAGCGCATTTAGATACAGTAGGCAGTGAAGAAACGTTTGCGTGCAGGAAGAGCTGCATCTCCGTGAATCGAGCAGCCCATTTCCAAACGTGTCGCGATTTGTTGACCACTTACTGATTTATGGTGCGTGTGCCTCAATTCATTGAATTGCTGGTGGGTTTGAATTGCAGGTGGGTTTTGTTCGAAATTGGCGGGAAGCGTTGGAATCGCAGCGGAACGTCGCGATCAAAGGCAGCGATCAGAAATGGACAGCTACGCTCTGCAGGAGGCGGATCGCTTGGGTCAAAGCAGCAGATCGTTCGCGGTGAGCAACGCGAGTACGAGCAATCGATGGGACGGGCTGCTCACGACTGAGGACCTGGGTGGCGTCAGCGGCGCCGCTCGAAGGTACGGAGTCTGGGGCAAGAAGAATGGGCGAGAACACAAGCCACTAACGTACACTGATGCTAAATAATAGCAGCGACGCGTTCCATCTTGACAAGGATGCAATCGTACGACAGATCAAGAACAGCTTCCAGCTGGAGACGAGCTCATTTCGTAGTCGCATACTGGAAGCTACAGATGAGGCGGCCCGCGCACGCGATCGGATCCATGACGTGCAGAACGAAATGCTGCGGCTTCGTAAGAAATGCTTCAAGCTCCAGAAGATGATTCAAGAGCGAGATGCAACGATTGCATCTCTGCAAGAGCAGCAGGAGCTGCAGCTACCGATGCTGATGCAGGAGACGATGCGAAGTCTGCACAACAATCAAACCGAAGAAGAAGAGCGACCGCTCCAACGCTCCTCAGTCCATCGCAACCGCCACCAACGATCCATCATTCAAGAGCAAGTGGATGAACGAGTCCACGAATACGAGAAACAGGTACACCTTGTGCTTTGCCTGGTTTATGGATGCCTGCAATGAATCCTCTCACTCTCTTCGTTTAGATCTCTCGTCTCTATGAAGAGCTCCACCACGAGAAGGAGAAGAACGAAATGCTGCGCGAGAGAGTAAAAGAACACAAACACGCCAAGGCCAAACTGATGAAAGCGTGCAAGTTTGCGAGGCGAGAAATTGAAGCGCTGAAGGAGAGCGATTTGAGCCACTTGCTGGAGGATATGGAGATCAAGTGCCGAGAGCTCGAGCTGAGAAACACTGCGTTGCTCGATGATATCGAGCACGAGAGAACACAGGTAACTTCGCCTTTGAGGATTACGTGACTCATGCCATTATTATTTACATCGTGGTGGTGCAATCCTTGTGTGTCGACAGTCAATCAACGCTCGCCAGGAGCGTGATGACATCGAGGAAGAACTGGAGGCACGACGCCAAGATTCCAGCGACTGGGCCGGTACGTATTGAGCTATTGAGCTATTACAACTACAGGATGGCTAACATCACTGCTGCTGGCTGCTGTAGCGCGACTGGAAGCAAAGCAGCGAGAGATTGAGCGCCTGCGATCGCAGATCCACGACCAGCAAAGCGCTCTGGAAACCTTCCAGCAAGACTACGATATCGTCGCTAGCCGCACAGCTCCGCGTGAAGCTGCTGACGCACACATCGAGCTGCAGCAAGAGGTATGTGATGGTGGCTTTGTATCTTCCAGAGGAATTGGTTTTAGCTTGACAGTTGGCTCATGTGTTTCCTAGTGTGACCTACTCATGCGGGCTCTGCATCGGGAACGAGCGACTGTCGCCGAGCTGGAGGAACAGCTCAGGACTCAATCCAACCGGGATCGCTTGCAAGGAAATGCACCCACGAGCCGTGAGTCCACCAGCTCCGATGAGTCCGAGGAAATCATTCAGCGTGAGGTACGTGGACGCTGAGGTGATGCCCATTTCATGGGCACACTTACTAATCGCCGCAATGGCCTTCTTCTATGGATTAGATCGCGTCGGTGCGTGATAAAATCAGACGACTGCATAGTCGACTAGTCCAGTACACAGAGACCCAAGAGCTCGGCAGCTCTACTGGTCCGCGCGGCTTGCGCAGCAGCCGTCGACGGGACGAGCGGCGCATCGAAGCGGCATTGGATCTCGATGGAAACGGATCGGACGCATCCACCGCGAGAGCCGCATTGAGCCAGTGCAGCAGCGAACTTGATGCCATGCAACGTCTCATGGAAGAGGCATTTGCACGCGCGCTGGGCAACAACTGCGCCATGCAATAAATAGACCAAGAGAGCCACTGGATATCCGCATCATGGCAGCTTCTTGAACTGGAGCAGTGTGCGTGGAACGCGTGGGGAACATCGGTCGCGCACGATACTCGCGCGTGGATCGTGTGAACAGGCGGAGTCCCATACCGCAGTCCGTCACCCTAATAGCCGTCGCGTGGAAGGCCCATCAGAAGGTCGGAAGGCTATGCCGCATTTCCCCGAGGCGACTGTCCACGGATACGCCCCTTCGAGTGGGGGATCGTGGGCTTCGTGATGCTTGTATACATTATTCAAGGTTCTCACCCACACACAATGTCGGAAAAAGAGCCAATTCGTACTTAAATGAGCTTTAGTATTCAGGATGAGAGGTCTCTTGACGAGAAACGCCTTGATTTTTCGCTGAGTGAAGCCAGTTCCTGGTTTTCCAGCCTGGAGCTGCCGAAGTGACACTTTTCTAAGACATTCTATAAAAGAATATCCCGACAAACGGTGTGGTGACCTCTCATAAAGAATGTCAGCAACTCAGTCTCAAATCAGGCTGTGAAAAATAATATATACTTTTGTGATTCGTGTGTGGGTGCTCTTTGTCGGTTGAGGTTTTATCCATCGCTGCCGTGCGGCGCAGCTCGCTTGAGGTTAAATCAGTGTTGGGCATTGTGTTGGATTTCTTCGAAGAGATGGCTGTCGCCCTCTCCCTACCCAGAGTCATTCGGCAATTCGACTTGGATCTCCCGACGACCGACAGTGAAAATGGTGTTTAAGCGTGGAGTTGCTCTGCTTGCGATCGCCGCGACGGTGGCTCTGGTGTCCACGGAGGCCGCACCTATCAAGGTCCACACGGACCTGAAGAACCCGGTCGTGAAGGACGTGAAGACGGACCACGGCAAGCTCATTCTGACGCTTCAGGAAGGCGCGACCGTCAAGAAGACGGCGCCAAAGTACGCTGCCAAGCACCACGATGAGAAGAAAAAGCACGCCGCTGTCAAGCACACGGATGTGAAGAAGCTCGACGTGAAGAAGCCTGCCGCCGTCAAGGTCCAGCCGAAGAAGGACCAGAACAAGAAGCACCCAGCGGCGAAGAAGGCGGATGCGAAGAAGGAGGTGAAGACGGAGACGAAGGCTGACGGCGAGGTTATCCGCAAGTACGCGCACGGCCAGGTCCGTGTGATGGCCAAGAACCAGCCTGCTGCTGAGAAGACGGATACCCACAAGAAGCACGCCAAGAAGGTGGAGGCCAAGAAGGAGGTCAAGAAGGTGGCCAAGAAGGAGGTCGAGGAGGAGGAGGAAGACTCGGCCGATGAGTCGGCTGACGTCGACCTCAAGCCGGGAGAGTCGGTCACCATTGACTTTGCCAACCACACGGTGTACCTGGAGCTTCTGAAGAACGGCAGCGTCCAGTTGACGGCTGACTCGGAGACTTACATCCTACCAAAGGCGGACTCGATCGAGTTGGAGATCGACGATTCCTCGGAGTTGGACGACAGCGAGGACGCGGGTTCGGAAATCGGCAACGGCAGCAGCAGCAGCAGCAGTGCTACCCCTCCTGCTGAGGTCACCCTCCTCGCTAAGGTGGAGGACGAAGCCTCGCTGGTCGCCAAGAAGTTCACGGAGCTGGCGACCAAGCTGACGGGCGACGGCAAGTTCTTCTCGAAGGAGGCCGCCCCAGTCATCTTCATCGGTGGCTGCATCGGTGCGCTCGCTGCCATCGTCGGTATCGCGGCCATCGCTATCGGCCGCTCGCGTGACAACGCTGCTGCTGCTGATCCATCGTCGGTGCTTGCTGACGCCACGGAGGACGTGGAGGCCGATGTGGAGGCCGGTGCTACGTCCACGGCGGAGGAGGAGAGCTCGGAGGACGCCGCTGCGGACGAGACGCAGTCGCTCTCGAGCTCGGACTCGGAGTCGGAGGCTGAGGAGGACTCGGAGGAGGGCAAGTTCACGAACGAAGTTGCCTCGGTCTAAGCTTGGTAACGTGGTCGTGGATGTCTTGAGTGCGTCCGTGCACCCCGCCGTTTCTTTTGATTTATATTGCTTTCATCGTATCCTATTTGTTGGTCTTTGCATTCGTCCGTCCAGTCCGTCATGCTTGTGAGTGGCGTACTACGTATTACGTCTTGTCTCTGGTGAGCTCCTGCACTCGCAGATGAGCGTGGTGCTTGGTCGATGGCCCATTTTCAGAACCAGTCCGACTCGAAAAATGAACGTCTCTACCGTCGGTTTACTACCTCTATATTCTAATACGTTGCTCTGTCGTGCCGCACCTTCCTCTGATATCTTTTGTTACATCTACCTTTCTGAACTGAATTAATATCAATGTTAATACTGATGTTGAACATCGTCTCTCAGGGGTATCTGGGTCGGCCATTGAGGGGATGAGTGCGGTGGCACTCAACTACCGGGTAAACCAGCACTTTGGCCAAATCGGGGCCGCGTAACGACACCGCCGGCCTATTCCCGACGCCCGCGGCAGCTCCACGAGGCATCAGCTCACGTGCATCAATAGAACCAGAGAGCACCAGAGAAGAGCTATCGGAAGAGACCACGTGCTGTTATGGAGAGCAACGACCTGTGGATATTCGGCGTGTCGCTGTCGCTGGCGGCAACGCTGTTCGGCACGCTGGGCAAGGTCTTCCTCAAGCTGGCGCATACGTCGCCGAATGCGACGGCTGTCAAGCTCGCAGCGACGGTGTGTGTTTTCCTGCTGAACCCGATTTTCGATGCGATGAGCTACGCGTACGCTGCGCAGGTACGGGATTCATTACGGTGGACGCGAGACGCACGCTATGACTGACTGACTAGTGTGGGAATCTTCAGTCCATCTTGGCTCCTATGGCGGGATGCAGTGTCGTGTGGAACATCGTACTGGCGCCCTACGTTTTGGGCGAGAAGCTTTCCATCCACGATCTCAAGGGCTCGGCCGTGATTGTGCTCGGGTGCGCGATGGTGGGTCTCTCGGGCAGCCACGTGACTCCCCACCACTCCAGCACCGAGATCTATGCGCTCTTTACGAGCAGCGTGTTCATCTACTACGCCTTCTTAGCCACCGGCGCGGGTGTGTGGGTACGTGAGAACTGGTGCATTCGTGGACAGGAGACACGTCTCATGAGCTGATATTGCTGTAATCGTGTTGGTTAGCTGACGTGGGTGATCTGCACTTTCGACCGCCGAAGTGCCTCGAGACGATTCGCCTACGGCGCTCTGTCCGGCCTTGTTGGTGGCAACCTCTACTTCCTCAAGGTATGCAGCCGAAATCTAGTCTGTTGATTGACTCGAAACTAATGCTAGTTATTCTCTCAGTCTTCGGTTGAGCTGCTCGGTGAAGGTGGCGCTGTGTGGGGTCGCGTGGAGACGTACATCATCATCGTCTCCGCGCTTTCGACTGCTGGCGGCGGCATCTACGTTTTGAACCAAGGGCTGAAGGACTATGAGGCCATCTACTTGGTCGCCATTTACGAGGCGTTCCTCATCATCATCGGATCGATCTCGGGCATGATCTTCTTCCATGAGACTACTGGCATGGACGCGTGGTGGCAGTCGTGCTTATATCCTCTCAGCATCATCACGACAGTCGCTGGAGTCATCATCCTCTCTGAGAAGCACAAGAGTGGAGACGCTGTCGAAGACATGAACACGAAGGCTCAAGAGGAAGGACTTCCACTGATGAACAGCAAGGGACCATCGCACGGTGCGGTCAACGTCGTATAACGCTTGCCGGCGCTCGAAATTGTGGAGCAATGGACATACACGCGAGTTTAGAGCATTCTCGCGTGACTGGTTTCATACCAAAATGACAAGACAAGGAAATCAAAACAACGAAATATCATGCATTCGCAGTTGCCTCCATTTACGGGGATGTTTGTTTCCTATCAAGTTAGCTAGTGACTGGCTGACGCTGTCTATTAGCAGCAACCAGTAGCAGGTGCATTCGGGTCTGCTGGGTAGTACATGCCGGCGGCCTTGAGCTTGCGGTTGATGACAAACGTGACCGCGAAGATACCGGCGATCAGCGTGGCCACGAAGCCAACGATCATCTTGACCGTCTCATTGTAGGCCTCTTCGGCCTTGGCGGCAGCAGCGGCCTCCTTCTGTGCACGGCTCTGCTTCTTGCTCTTCTTCTTTGGCTTGGTCTCCTTGGCCTTCTCCTGCTTCTTCTCCTTCGGGCCTTCCTTCTCGCGCTCGACATGGCGCTGGATCTTGCGTCCCAGCTCGCTGCGGCAGCGAGGAGACAGCTTCTCTGGGTCAGCTGGGTTGGCTTCGATCTCCTTCTGGCACTTGTTCGAGAGCTTCTCAAAGATCTTGGCGAACGCCTCCTGCGACAGGTTGGGCTGCTCGCCTGGCGCAGCGGCGTCCACCGTTTCTTCGCGGACTTCGTCCGAATTCTTGGCCTTGGCAGCGACTGGCTCCACGCTTAGCAGCACCAGCGCGACAAGCGCTAGCAGCACGAGGAAGGAACGCATTATGGATCGGTCAATGGATGCGCACGGAGACGGATTCGGAACTGACGCCTTGCTCGGTGTGGACCTTCGGGCAAACGAACGCGTCAGCAGCTCATGCCAAGTGTCAGTAGTGCGTACTTACTGGAGGTTCGTTCTAAGTACGCATGGGTCAGAGTGTAACCCCAACGTTTTGGCCGGTTCTGACCAGCGTAACCCTGCTGTTTCGAGCCAGGGTTATTTATATCCACTTTTGAGAATAGCGTTGTCGTGAGGTGAGTGAACCCTTCCAAGCGAGAAGAGTGAAAAAGCCCGAGGAAGTCCACAGGGAAAAGCCTCCACGCACGCCGCTCTCCACGACGCCCCACGCCATGACGTCGATCTTTGATGGTTACGATGAGGAGTACCGCGCGCTGGCGAGCGACATCTCCAAGAAGATCAGCGAAGTCGCGACGTACGAGGACGAACAGGGTGCGAATGTGGGGTAGTCTCTGAGCTACGGTTGCTGCCGGAAGGACTCACGGGATAACTGTTGTAGACAAGAAGAAGTCCAGCATCGTCCACATTAGTGGGCTTCTGACGCAGGCCAGCCAACTGGTACGTGGATGTCCATGGGGAGCTGGTGTGGTTGGAGAAACATGGGTCTGATGGTGTATTTTGTGGGACTCAGATCCAGCAAATGGAGCTCGAAGTGCGCAGTCTGGACACGGCGACGCGCCGAGAACTGAGCAAGAAGGTGGACCAGTACAAGAAGAGCCTGGCGTCGCTCGCGGAGGACCACAAGAAGATCAAGGAAAAGGAAGAGCGCGAAGGACTCTTCGGCGACCGCGATGACCTGGCGGTGAGCTTGTTTTCATCGATTGCAACTGGTTGTGCTGGGCTAACGTGCGTGAATGGATCATAGATGTCTTCAGCGGACCACCGTAACAGAATGCAGGCTGCCACCAACAAGTACGTCGTAAGCGGGGTTGGGCTGTGTTAGTAAACTGGTCGCTGACAGACTCGTTAACTGCTAGAATGAAGGGCACCACGGACAAGCTTGATGCTGCGCGAAGAACTGTGGCAGAGACCGAGGAAGTTGGTGAGTATCTTGCTGTAATATTCGGCTATAGTTCGTGTGGATGTGGTAGCTGACACCTCATCGTCATATCTAGCGCTGGCGATCACGGACGAGCTTGGCCGCAACCGCGAGAAGATCCAGGCGGCCCACAACAAGGTCAAGAGCGTCAACGACATGGCGCGTCGCGGCGGCAACATCGTGGGCCGCATGTCGGCTCGCGACAAGCGACAACAGCGTGCGTTGACCTTTGCTGCGTGCTTTATCGGCCTCGCGATCATCCTCGTGATTTACTTTGGTATCTTCAAAAAGTAACCTAGAGACGCTGCTCCCCCCGACCACACTAGGAGGATCCAATGTGATTGGCCTCATTCGTATTTGCGCGTGAATGGCACCGAAAGAGAGTTTGCTTCATTCCACTACATGTACGCGTTGATCTCTACTACTGTCAGTTCACGAAACGGCCACCGAGCCAACGCAGTAGCTCACACGGCGAAGCGTTCGTTGGTCTCCTGTTTGAGCGACAGCTCCTCCGCGACAGCAGCCGGGAGCTTGGCCGAGTCTCGAAAGTGGTCATCACGGAAGCTTTTTGTGTGGAGCCGCCCGCGCTTCATGATGGAGAGTGGAGCGTAGCCGTTGTGGAACCGACGGCGCTGGTGGAAAAGCAGGCCGATCGACACGGTGGCCGATGCTGCGACGGCAAAGATGCCAAACGGAGAGCGCGTGAACGTCTTCTCTGATGAGTTGCTGGAGGATTCCGCCGGAAGCGTGTTGAAGATGCCGATGGCCAAGTTGCTGCCGAAGAACCGACCGCTCTTGTATTCTTCCACGATCTGTGCCCGGTCTTCCTCTGCATGGGACTCGTCAGCTCACGACGATCACGCTCTCTGTATGATTGGTAAGGTATGTGTACAGTACCTGGGAGAACATGGTGCTTGAATCCATCAAGCGTCCATCGCGCGGCCTTTTCTTCTCGTAAGAGGATGCTGTAGAGCTCCACCCGGGTCATGTCGAAAGTGCATCTGCGGCTAACCACACAAGATTAGACGACGTCACAAGAGCACACCATACACAATACAGGACCACACCTATCGCTTCCTGTATCCTTGTCCGGTGACACCACAACCGATGTCTTGCAGTGATCAACAGGCGCAAGCTGCAGCAGCATCGCGATGGTCGCCTCGTTCGTGAGCTTGGCTTTGGATTCCGTTGCCGACACGACGCTCACGGGATGAAACACGCTAGTCGTGGGCAGATTGAGCTGGTCGTTGAGCATATCAACGCCCGTCAGACACGCGTCGTACACGATACCGCAGCCTCCGATCGACGGAAGCCGGCCGATCTCCACGCCGAGACACTCGTTGAACTCAGCCGCCGTGCCATCGATGCACGCCGCCGCGCTGAAAAGCAACACCGCTGAGAGTCCCACAGCCCACTGCATGCTGCAAGGTTGTTCAGATCTGGCTGCGAAGGACGGGGTCCACGACTGGAGACGATGACACGCCGAGAACGAAGACTAGAGGGATGCAACGATCCATATTTTTCGATCGAAAGAGCCATGGCGACCCTTCAATGGAACTAGATTCATAACCGCAATTATCGGTTGCTAACGGTTATACCAAAGTGGCTACACTTGTGTCAATCGAGCTTTTGGTATCCGCGGTCGAAGATGCGGCGCTGGAGACCCATCATGAAATTGAAGGCGCGTCGAAACACCATCACTAGCAGCCACACAGACGCCAATGTAAGAGCGGCACCCGTCCCCACCACGAAGCCGACAAAGCCAATCATGGCGAGCCGCCGCAGGGCGATCATGAGTGGGTTACTGGCGTTGATGGCTCGACAGGTCTGGGCGGAATTCGCACTGCCATGCTCTGCGTAGTGAGACGTGACTGTATGCTGCAGCTTTATCGTCCCGTCTTGGCCTTGCACATTGACGGTGGCTTTTGGTAGTGGTGTTGCGTCCCAGTCGAAAACAATCTCCCCAAAGTTTTTGAGACCGTAAATATCTTGGCGACGCGGCCGAAAGTCCGAGGGAAGAATGAGGTTGGCAGCATGGAAGATGAGCGTATCAAAAGCACTAGCCTCGCCCTGTCACGCAGCAAAAGTGTCCGTGTGAGAATAGGACTCCATCCAGGAACTACAGATGCGTGGACATTACCCAACTGTGCGTCATGCCCGAGCTTGTGATCTCTGTGAGAACGGTCATGTGCTCGTCACACTGAACTTGATTGATCTCAGCATAGTGTACATCACCGCTGAATAGGAGCATCAATGCGATGAGACTTGTAGTGATGCAGAGAGAGTGAGCAGTAACGAACCTCAGGAGGATGACACCCTTGATGTTGGCGTTCAAGATCAGATTGATCAGTCGCTCTCGTTGTGCAGGAAAACGGTTCCAGTTTTCGCCTTGAAACACTCGGTCTTCTGGTAGAATCTGAACGCCAGACACGATGATATTGAATGCAGCGGACGATGATTTGAGCTCTCGCTCCAGCCACATCCATTGGGCGTCGCCGAGAAAGTCACCATCGCTGGTGTCGTAGGAATCCTTGTTGTATCTGAACGGCCAAGCAACACGTGAGAACGCATAAACATGTCCGCGTTTTGACGGAGCGGCTACCAACCTCACGTCGAGCAGCACGAATTTGGCGGCCTGAGCTCCTGCTCCGATTGTGTAGGAGGCGTATACACCGTCTTGCCGCCGCCGGGGAGACCCGCTCGCCTCGCCCAAGAAGTCTAGAAATAATTGTTGGCTTTGTTTCCGATACTGGTAATGCCTGCCACCATCGTTGATGCCTGATGCGCGCAACCTCATCAGGATGATCTGTTGTAGCTGTGCTATGAGCAAGTAATCACTAACCGTAGTCGTGGTCGTCCCAGACCCCGATGACAGGCAGGCGCTGCACGAGAGCGGAATAACCAGGATCTTTCATCTGCAGACTGCTCCAAATAGTCAGAGACAAGACCGTCTGAGTTGAGTGCGCCTTAACTCACGAGTATTTCGCTTCAAGCATCGCTGGCGGTGCGTCTTGATAGACTCGAAGCGGAGGCACGAACGACTTCCATTCCTTGTAGTCTCCGTAGATCTGCATCAGCACATACCATGCACTCGTCACTCGTCAGCATACCTAGCAACCAGGATACTGCATCCATGGCCGCGCACCGCATCTCCCGTCCAGACCCAGAGCTGCGGATTGTTCGCCAGCACCACCGGCCACAGCGGCTGCTTTACGGACTGGTCATTGCACGAGCCGAACGCCACGCGCTGGAGCGGAAGCGCAACCCCATCGATAGATGGCAATGCTGTTCCCAGTCTGCAGTTACAGCAAGCAGCTACGGCCAGCACCACGGCCGCCACGCGCTTCGAGCAGTGCATGTCGTCCTTTCCTCAGGAAAATGCAATTGTGGGTTGAAGGGCTCATTTACCATTCTTTTTAGCCAATGATACGCATTTATGTCTATTATCAACCAATGAACGGATGCCAACCGGAGTTGACGCCTCCGCCACTGTTATTCTGAACGACAGCAACGATGGTGGTGAAGCCGCTGCGCAAGGATGGCGACGTGATCGCGCTGGGCATTGAAGGCAGCGCGAACAAGCTGGGCGTGGGCATCATCCGTTACCGCCAGGACGGAGAGACGGAGATCCTGTCGAACCCGCGCAAGACCTACATCACGCCGCCTGGCCAGGGCTTTCTGCCGCGTGAGACGGCGTGGCATCACCAGAACCATGCTGTCGGCATCGTCCGCGCGGCGCTGCTCGAGGCCAAGATCTCACCGAAGGACATCGACTGCATCTGCTACACCAAGGGCCCGGGTATGGGTGGCCCGCTGCGTTCGGCTGCTGTCTGTGCGCGCATGCTGTCGCTCATGTGGAAGAAGCCGCTCGTGGGCGTGAACCACTGCGTTGGCCGTGAGTTCTCATCATATTTAAACCTCCATGTACAACTGCTGGCGCTGAGACATAGTGACTGTGTTGTAGACATTGAGATGGGCCGTACGGTGACCAAGTCGGCGGACCCAGTCGTGCTGTATGTGAGCGGTGGCAACACGCAGGTCATCGCCTACTCCATGCAACGGTGAGCTGCTTTGAGTGGGAATGCCATGCACGTGGCTCTGTGACTGATACATACTGGTGCTGTGTATCGTGGTTTTGCAGCTACCGCATCTTTGGAGAGACGATTGATATCGCTGTCGGCAACTGTCTCGACCGCTTCGCGCGCGTCATCGGCCTCTCGAACGACCCAAGCCCGGGATACAACATCGAAGTGCTCGCGCGAGAGTGAGTCCTCCTGGTTGTATTTGTCTCACGTGTGTCTGCTCTTGTTAACAGCTTTGTACGTTAGGGGAAAGAAGTTCATCGAGCTGCCATACATCGTCAAGGGTATGGACGTCTCGTTCTCCGGCCTGTCTACTTTCATCGAGAAGGAGGCCAAGTATGTGATTCAAAACTCTACTCTCTCATCATAGTCGAGGACTCACGGGGACTCGCGATTCGTTGTCTATCGTGTCTACCAGGGCGAAGCTAGATGCTGGCGAATGTACCAAGGCGGATCTCTGCTACTCACTGCAGGAGACCATCTTCGCTATGCTGGTTGAGATCACAGAGCGAGCAATGGCCCACTGCGGCCAGTCCGAGGTGCTGATTGTAGGTGGCGTGGGCTGCAACCTGCGTCTCCAGGAGATGATGGAGATCATGGCCAAGGAACGCAACGGCCGCGTGTGCGCAATGGACCATCGCTACTGCATTGACAACGGTGCGATGATCGCCCAGGCCGGGGTGCTCGAGTACCAGTACGCCAACATCACGCCCATGGAGGACGCTACGTGCACACAACGGTACGCTCACCCACATTGACACCTCACTAGATGCACCACAATCACCACTGATGTTTCTGTTTGTTTGGCTTCGTAGCTTCCGCACGGACGAGGTGCACGTGGTCTGGCGAGACGACTAAACGGACATGGGTACACTTGCTCGCAGAATATGGTATTTTCCGTATCTAGAATGAAATCGAGACCCACTGTGTGTTCCACATATGCCTATGGGACCCCTCTGTGGACCACAGTTTCCCTTCAACTTTGAAGGGTCTTCTTCTCCATATCTCCATATACCGAAGCATCATGGAGCGAGGTGATGATCGCGGCGACACAGGCGACGCTGCGCGTGAAGGGGATACGATTGAGGTAGATGCCGATGTAGGCCTGGTGCTGCATGCGCTCTCCACGCAGGAGCAGAGCTACGCTGTGGTGTTGTGTGCGGCGCGCACGTTGCTGGGAATCCTCTCGCAACCGACGCTCCCACAGACACAGAGACGCATGTTTGTGCGAGCAGCCGTGGAGAGCGGGGCATTGGCGGCTCTGTGGAATCAGCTGGCGATGTACTTCGACCGCAAGGACTTCGTGCTGGCTGCGCTGGAGCTCGTGGGCGTCATTCTGGACGCAGATATCCAGAAAGAAGTGGCGTTTCCGTCCACGAAAGGTACTATTGTGCGACGTTGTCGTGAAGGAAAACTCGCTACTTACGGTACTGGCGTAGACTTTCTGGCCACCGCGACTCAGCTGTCACGCCACGCAGCCACGCACGGTCTTCTCGACTGCGCGGTCCAGTTGCTTCTGGTGCTAGAGCGGCTCGTGCCGCTGCTGGCATCGCGGCCAGCAGAGTACGAGTTGCTGGTTCACGTGGTGACGAAACTCTTGGTAACGTTGTTGCTTTATATCGAACACTTCGAAGCCTGTAGTTGTGCTGATGATTGCGACTGGCAGGTGGCCCCGTTCAACCACGTGGAAGTCGTGATGAGCTGCTTCCGGTGCATTTCGGAAGTGGTTTTGTTGGCCGAAGCCTCGTTCAAGCTCAGCGAGGCCGCCATCAACGTGATTCTGAAAGTCCTGATTACACAAATCAATTGTTCGAATCGCTCTGCTCAAGAATCCGCACCGATCGCGCTGGCTGCGCTTCCCGTCGTGCTGAAGTAAGTGCTGAAACGGGCCTTCACAGGCTGGTAAGACGAGCTTACAGGGTCGTGCGTTGTGCAGAATGGCTCGAGAAGGCCAAGCAGCCAATCTACAGCAAGGTCTGACCGCCCCCGTCGTCCTCAACGTTCTTTTTGCTGCCAGCCACACGCGGGGTTTGAGTGAAGTGGGTGAATTGCTGCTGTTGAAGACGAGCGTCGGCGCTTGGCTAATGGAAGAGAGTTCTTTGTGTCCCGTAGGCGGAGGCTCATGCGATCGAGACTTTCCTTGGCGATGCTTTCCACTTCGTGATCAAGAAGTTCTGCAATGAGTCCAATGGCTACTCACCAGCTCCCGTGTCGATCGCACTCACCCAAAACCTTGCGTTCGCGCTTCTGTGGAGGTGAGTTAGGATGAGTTTGATGTGTTGATCTGTATCCTCACACAAACGGTGAATGCAGCTCTCACGCGGGAGCGTTCCTCGAGATCGGTGGTGTGTGCTGTCTACTTGGCGCAATGGAAGAATCCATATCGGCCAGAAACAAACATGCCCTCATCACTGCTGCATGTGCGTTGCATCACTTGTGTGCTACGAAGCACAGAGAGGCGTCGAACGCAATCGAGGAGAGTCAAGGTTTGGAACGGTTGATGCGCTACACCGTCGCATCTAAGGAGCTAGCATCCGACGAGCTCATGGATCACCTATTGGCCATCATATCTCATCTCGCAGACCACGATGTCCGTCATGAAAGCGTTCTTGATCATGTGGCTATTCGGATCTAAAACTTTGTGTGCTTGGTAGAACTTTGCAGACGCGATTATCGACAACAAAGGACTCGAGGTCATGTCTGAAATTCTGAAGGACCGAGTCGTGGTATGAGCTGCACTATCTGAGGTATCATATGAAAGAGAAGCTGACCAAGTACGTGTCTGCCGCAGTTCCCACTGAGCTCCATACGCACTATCCGATTGCTATCAGAATTACAAGGGGCTGAATACCGACGCCTGTCAGCTGCTGGGTGAGTACGCTTCGGCACAGGAATATATGGTCACTCTAATGATGTTTCCTGCTCGATCGTAGCTTTCTAGTGGAGTCTCTCGGGAATGTTCGCGCATCTCTTGGCATCGACAGCAGCCTCCAGCGTGACTTTATCCGTGCCATGTTGTTCTCCGTCGTTCCTTTTGGAGAAGCCAACAGAGAACCTATGCCAAGCGGTATAATGAAGGATCTGGTGAGAATGATGCGTGCTCGCATGGAAGACAGCCAGTTTCTCGTCGACTTGTGCAAGCTCTTTCTACGGCTGATGGTGAGTTTAACCGTCACTGACGAGGCATTCTGCTCGAGCTTATTGTTTTAAAAATCTAGACCGACCCGATAATGCGACTTGAGCTGGTGGACAACGGCATCATGCAAATGGTTGCAAAGGCAATGTATCTCCACGAGCGGCAGTGTCCAGAGCTTCGGCAGCTACTCAGTACCGTTTTGACGCGTACGGCCCATTCTGTCGATGCCACACGCAATGCGAGCATCCTGCAGACCCTCGTTCTCATGTGGAAGCAATCGCTCGCTCCTCCAAGTGATATGGTGCTACTAGCCTTTGCGTTCATTGGACCTCGCCCTCTTGAGTGACTGACAGCTAATTATCGTCTTGTTGATGTAGGATACGTTTGTGGAATCTCTCGAGCTCAACTGTTACGTCAACGTTGCTCTCTCTCGCTTGAAGCCTCTGTCTGGCGCTGTGACGTCTGGAAATGTGAAGACCAACCTGTGCCAGATTCTTCGTAACAGCGTCCAAGACCATACGGAACTCACGCCTCAGGCATTTTCTCGCATCACAATGTGCTGTGTGTACGCACTTCAACCTCTACTGGCTCCACAACGTGCGGGGAAGGGAGACGCTGAAGAGACTGCCCATCTGCACAATCAAGCGGTGCAGGCGAACGATCCAGAAAACGGCATACTGTTCGACACGCTTGAGCTGGTCGTCGAATGCGTGGGCAGGATTGTAGACCATGACGGCGAGATCGAACACCAAGCGCTGACTCTGTGTTGTCGCTTCGTGGATCATGTTTTCCGAACCCATCGCTTGGCAGTCGATGTTGCAATCAAGGCGGGGTGGCTCCCGATAGCGTCCAAGATTCTCCTCTCCAGTACTTGGTATGTCGATGTCCGAGTGTCCGTCATGAGTACGACTGTATCCATCCTTGTCAAAGACAGATCTCAAGGCCGGACCGACAACAAACTGACAGAAGGATTGTGGGATGTTTTTGTTGCGTCCGGGAATCGCCTCGCTGCTCATGGACCGGTCAGCACCGACTCATCATGCCTCACGCTCACCCTTCGAAACCTGGAGTTGATCGCGTGGTCGTCAGAGTACAGATCGCATACGCTGATCATGAAGTGCTTAACGACGCTCCACCGAATCGCCGATGAGTTCGGTTTCGACTCCTCACCTTCCGTGCGAGGATGTGTGTTCAAGTCAGCATCGAGTATTCTACAAGGATTATGCACCGAAGCTTTCCTGGACAAGCTGATGCAGCAGGCCCAGGACTTGTGCTCTTCATGGGACAATAGCAACGAAGACCCCCGCAATGCAGACGAGCGCAGTGGGATTTGTGCCGCGTTAACCATGGTACTTCTCGTTGACGAGCGGGATGGAATCCTAAAGAAACTCAGCCTGCGACGGCCCATGGGTGAGATTGCCGCACGAACGCTAGAGATCGGCTTTGATCGCCCCTCTAGTCGCGTACTCCAAAACACAGTTGCAACCGGCGTGCATTTGCTGAACGGGCCAGATCGAGATCGCGTTCTTCAAGCATCTATCGCAAGTCTGAACGACACGGACAACATCGGCGATGACTCCAAGCCACGCTTGTTGTGGTTTCATAATTGCGCGAAGTGGAGTGAGGGGGAAGTCGACCACGCAGTCCAAGTTCTCATTGAAGCAATCACAGTGGCTGCTCAAGACGACCGGTTTGCAACCGTGGAGACGCTATGCTTAATTCTGACGTACTTGCTTTCAACGGCGTCGAGGAAACACAGCGAACGGCAAGTCTTGAATTCGAGGGATCGAGTCGCGCTTGGTGCAGTCTGCACCTCAATACTGCGCCAGTGGGTAGATCCGGCAGACGGGAAAGGAGCGACTTCTATCGGCTTGCAACTGGTAGTCCACGTTATACGACTGGCGACTACAGTGCTCGAGATACTCGATAGCCGTGGTTCGAGGTTTACTGCGCTTGGCTTTGAGCCAGAGGTTCTGTCAACTGTGTGCATCCATGCGCTCGGCGAGTGTTGCTTTGCGGCTTCGAGCGGAAGCGTCGACGCATCGATCTGCCAGTCAGTGCTGTTTGAAAATCTACTGGGGAGTTCCTCCGCAATCTTCCGATCGTTGATTTCCATGGGGGCCGACTCGGCTCGCGTGTTGCTGCAAGACTCGACTGTACGGCTACTTCTTCAATTGGACTCCCGCACGTTTGGCGCGAATGGCGCGGCTCACGTGGCGTGGTGTTGGTCGCTCGCTACCGCACTCGTTCAGGAACACGGGGCGCTGTATGGCGAGAAAATCTTCAAGCTGATGCCTTCTCCTGGCTGCACGATGATCGAAGCCCTCACTTCAGCCACAATTGACGATGCAGATTCGGCGATATGGAGAAGCATGGCAGATTGCGTAGCGGTGGCGACCGACTCGACTGGCTGGGGGCAGATGTCGATCCAAGAACACATGCAGTCGGTCGGGGCGTCTTTCGAATCCGCTTCCGCACAAACCCGACATCGATCCGTCAGCTCGCCCGCGTTGTCTGATAGTGTGGCGCAAATCGGAACTACCCGGCTCAGTCTTGTCGTGCTGTCGCTGAAGCTGTCATCGTCTCGCCCAACCACATCAGCTCTAGCCAGCATCTCGGAAATCTGCGTGGCGATCGCTGATATGGCGGGTGAGCTCTTTCGCAACTCGGCTGTCTTTTCCCTCGACCAGTTCGCGAAACTTGCAGCGACACTTCTAACAATTGCTCAGCTGACGATCCGTAGTGCGTACGCAGATCGCGTTGAGGAGATTGTGGTGAGTTTGTTCGAGAGTCTGGTGCAGCCGCTGTTTGCAGACACGACTGTTCTCGGCACGTACGTTGAGCTCGCCGCAGAAGCTTTTTTCGAAGTCGATTCGGCGCCTGCATCACAGCAATTCTTGGGCAGCTTCCCTCGTATTCTTCGCACTTTTCTGCAAGATCCGAGGTCATTGCTCGCTTATGGTGAAGACGAAACTCGGACACACAGGGCTTTGAGGGCCATTTTCAATGCAGTTGCAAAGTGGTCACACGATGACTCTAATAGTCTCACCGACAAGCGTCTTCGACAAGAGATTGCGCACGTGTGTATCATCAAGAACACAGTGCTGGACAAGTTTCTTCGCTCCATTTTCGACCAACAAGATGGCGTCGATATCCTGTTTGAGGTCGCGCAAACGCAAATTGACGACTCGATAATTGCTGAAGAAGTGCTTTTCTTCCTACATCGGAACGCCGCTGAACTCCGTCACAAGCCCGTTCGTGCTGGGCGATTGGAGATGGCGTTGATTCTGCAACTAGTCCAGAGCAATTGCTCTGTGCCCAGCTCTGAGGCGACGCTCATGACGCTGTCACGTCTCCGTACGGCGCGATCCTTTCGAGTTATTGAAGCGGCACTCGTCGTGCTCAAGACCTTTGCAAGAGTCAAGCGTTGCGCAATTGCTTGCTGCCAAGCCGGCGGACTGCAAGTGCTCTATGATCTCCTGAGCTCATCGGTGCAAGACGAGACCATCAGTATCCTCACGCTTGAGGTGTGCTGTTATCTCACGAGCTATGAGGAAAACTTAGTGCAGCCCGCAGTGTTCCCGCTTCTCAAGCTCTTGTTTTTGATTACCGACGCTCCAGACCACGGCCCGGCGTTTGTGCGACTGGCATTCGTTGTGCTCGATCAGTGCGTCGCACTCGCATCCCCTCAGTTCACATACTCATTGATCCAAATGGCGAGAAGACATCTCTGGAAATGGCGGGGATCATGCTCTGACGACGAGATCAACCAAGTCGTGCAGAAGCTCTACGTGCTCCACATCGACCAAATCCAACAGCGAATCGGCGTTGTTTCAGACGCAGCAGACGACGAAACGTCAGCCTCTGGTCTCAAGGGCGAGGAAGAAGCGATCCGGCACGCATTAGAGCGATACCACAGTGTGGTCCAACTACCGTCGTTGGCCATCGACCCGTCGACGGCGTCATTCATCGATGTAAAGACATCGGTGAAAACGCACAGCGAGCTCTCAAGCGACTATGGTTCGCTGCGAATGACGCTTCTCCAAGTGCGAGAACTTGTCCAAGATCACGAGATCATGCGCGACCAAAGCTGCATAGACACGATGATCCCCTCTGTTGCCCGCGTCGTCATCCTCCATGCATCCGTGACGACGGACGTCGTCTGCATCGCCATGGACATCCTCAGCAAACTCAGTTTCTTCTTACGACCGGCAGATCTCGTGGCGTTACTTGATATTCGTGCTCTGCTGGGGTCGTGCTTGCTGCACGCCAAGAACTCGCTGCCGTTTACGCTCTTCGCAGCGTGTTTTTGCGAAAACATCGTCATCGAAGCTCGGTCGGATGTGCACCAGGCGATGCTACCGATGGTACAGCTACTGGATGCGATGATGGATATGTATCCGGAAGATTTCGACATGACGCAAAGCTGCATGAGTAGCCTCAGTGGGCTTCTGACAGCGGTGAGTGCGTCTATGGTGCTCCCTGTGCTCGCCAATCCACTCGTGCTTCTCAACCGCGTGTTTCGGAGCCATGCACATGATGTGTCGGTGATGTGGAACTGCAGTCAATGCCTCCAGCAACTCGCCCCCCACATTTCGCTTCTGGAGAAGACAGCAGCATTGGAGACCGTCACGATTCTACTCGATGTGGTGCGCGCCAACTTGAATCACTCGTTCATCGTGCAGCTCGCGCTGACATGCATCGACTCTATCGAGCACCGTGAGCCGATGCAGATCCGCCAACTGCTTTTGGAGATGGATGCGATCGGATCGCTGGTCGATGCGATGGGGATCCACCTTGACGATGAGACGATCGTCGCAACAAGCATGCACTTACTGCTTCGCATGCTGTCGATCAGCAACGATGATAGTGCCTCGGACGCTGAGGCCGAAAGCTGCGCTGCTGCCATTGAATCCATCGTCGAGAAGGAAGGCCACCTTGTCATTCTACTAGTATGCAGACGCCAGGCGAACAGCTCAAGAGTATGCAGATTAGCTGTCGAGCTCCTGATGACGATCGTCGAAGTCAAAGAAGAAGACGTGGCCAACGACCACAACCAAACTTCCAGTGCCACACTGTTCCAGGAGCGCGTCGTCCACGAGCTACTGTCGTACGATGTACTGCGGCTTGTCTTCGACATCTTCGACAGCTTCGCGTTCCGATCAGACTCAGCGTCGCTTGTGACTCTCTTGTTAGAGCTGTTGTACGATTTGTTGTGTACGCAACCGGGTCGCGATGCAGTTCAGCAGGCTACTGATTTACACAAGCTGCGTGAGATCGTCGACGTTGTCTGGGTGGAGCAGCAAAATGTGACGCTTCTGGAGGCAGCAATCGACTGTCTCGTTAACGCGGCGTGTTCTACAAACTTCACAAACGTGTGGTGCGAATTCCCACAGTGGTTAACTGAGACTGCGGCATCGCTCCACGAAGTCCAGGCCTCGTCCCGAAGCATTGAGAAAATCATCGGAATTCTCGCGCGACTGGCGATTCACCCGACCATCGCAACGGAAATTGCGCGCAACAGCTCCCAAGAACTGCTTCAGATACTCGCTCTCGTAGGTGACGATGGGTACCTCGAGGCGAGTCTGCTCTCGCTGCTCTCGCAGCTATGTTTCGACTCGGCGAGCATTCCAGTGTTGATCGTGTTCGATGCCATCCCAACGGTGATCGAACGCCTCGCAGTCCATGTGGAGCATGGCGAAGAAGAGCTGCTGTACACAAGCCTGCGTTTTCTGATGACCATGGCAAGCCAGGACGACTGTATCCACTCGTTCCAGGAGAAAGCCCTTCATGTGCTGCTCCACATGATCATTGGCAACACCAAAACCTCCTCGCGCCTTCAGCAGCTCGCCCACGATCTCATCAACCGCACGACCAACTGCGCTGTGTCTCTTTCCCACAAGTCCCCGAGTGTCCGTCACCACGCTTCGATCGATATCGTTCGACCTCCCGAGCCTCCTACTGCGGTTGAGGCAAGCAGCACGGACCCAGATGACCGTGATTCCAATAACTCTGATGCTGGCAATGCGTTCCACGAATTGCTGTGGCAAGGAGCAGTGTTTCGCGTCCGACGGGATCCAAAGCAGCACAAGAAGCGCGATCGGGTCATGATCAGTTTGGGCGAGAGTGGCGAGTATCTATTGTTTCGAAATTTGAGCTCCGAAGTCCACACCGTCGAGCGCGTGTTCGTCAGCCAGATCGAAGTACTTCCCAATGCTGAAGCCGTCGCGATGGAAGAGAAGATCCAAGCTACAGCTTCTTCACCAAAGAGAAAGATCAGCTTCGGCAAAGCGCTGTCGGTGCCGTCACTTGTGCGAGCCATGTCTCGTGCAGACTGTATCTTTCACTTGATGATCAAGCAAGAGCTCGTTTCACTGGAGGCGTCTTGTGCCCGAGAACGCCGCGAGTGGGAAGTTGCGCTCGAGTGGCTCGTGGAGCATCAACAAGTCGCGTTGTGATCGTCGTCATATATAGATTCAAGCAGCAGTGGGAATCCCTAAGAATACAGGGCACCTGAGCGCTGCTCTGCGGGTCGACCGGGCCATTGCCGTCGACGCTCCGACACGCGAGCTGCTGGCTTCTTCTTCTGCAGCCATCATGGATCGTGGGCGGCGTGCAGAGCCCTACAGCAACGCGACGATCTGGACGCGAGAGATCGCCCGCAATCTCGCCGGCCATCTCGACCGGCTTTCCAAGGTCCACAGTTGCGTTGACACAGCGTCTCCCAAGACAGCGCACCATCCGCAATCCAAACACGCTCATCATCATCCACTGAAGCGAGTGGGCCAAGTGAGTCCGCTGAAGCTGCACAACGCCAACTCTCACCTAGCAGAAGATGGAGAACTCCTCCACGACCATCATGTGACATCCCGCGGTGGAGACAGTGGGGAGGAGCGCGAGGATCGACGAGAATTCATGACTGAAAGAGGCCCAGCAGGGATGTCGCCCCAGACGTCAACAACTCGAGCCAAGTCAAAGAAGAAGGCGAGCAGCGGCGGGAGACGATCACAGGCGGAGATCGATCGGTTAGAAGCCCTCGCGGTGGAGAACCAGCGCTTACAGGAACAGATCGCGAAGATGTGTGGCCCTACGAGTACCGATGATCCTCAGGAAGCGAGCGTTGCGTACGAGGCTCACCCTGCAGTCTCCCATAGCAAGAAGTCAGCAACACAGGACTACCACAAGCGCCACAAGCAGCAGCAGATCTGGCAGGAAAACCAAGCGCTTGCGAAGCGACTGAAGAATACCAAGCCAACACTGAGCAGCAAAGAATGGGAGAAAGATGATAAGTGGAACCAGCAGTTCCTCAAGACACAAGAGCGGCGGCGGCAGGCTCTCCATAATGAGATGACGCGAACCTTAGCGTCGCCCCACTCGGCGTTGATTCGCGTCAAGCACGTAGCCGGCCCTGGCGGCAGCGCCCACGGGCGACCTGCAACAGACGCAATGGCGAATGAAGATGGTGGGGACGTCGCTGCTACAGTGATCGAAGTCACAACGGCGGATTCTGTTTCTACAAACTCCAAAACTCGAGGCGTGCGACGGAGACGGTCGTCAAACGAAGACGCTACGTCTGCATGCGGGGATTCACGCCACTACTCGACTGCAGCAAACCATCGTCGCATCATGGAGCTTCGAAAACAACGTGAACACAGCCAGCGGCATGGTAGTGCTGCTGCCAGTTCTGATGACGATGGAACCCAAGGACATGGACCGACTGATGAACTGGTGAGCGTTCGCTTCACGTTCTCCCGCGAAGGCAGTCGCGTTCACTCGCTCGCCGGAGGGCTGTGTACACCGAATGGTGTCACGGGCCAGTTCTCACCAGCCATTGAGCTGGAAAGCGCGCTGGAGTCTGTCTGTCTGGCTGAAGAAGAGCTGCAGCCCGTTCCAATACTGGAGCTACTCCACACCAGTCGACTAGATGAGGATGACGACAGGGAGGCCAACGCTATGGTCTTCGATACGCTGCAAGACTGCATCGACGTGGTCGCTACGCTGGAAGAAGAGCGGCTGAGGAAATCTACAAGAGATGACAGATCGCACGAAGCCTCGACTGTTTGTGGGAGTGCTTCTCCTGGAGACACAGTCGACCAGGGTCTGGAAGAAGTCGACGCCAGTTCTGTATCACCAGACGCATCCACATCGATCCCAAGCGGAGATCCCATTGAGTTGGTGGCTTGTGCGTCTGCAGTTGCTGAGCCTGCTCTTCATCAGAACACCACCGAGATAGATCGAGAAGAAGCGGAAAGCACTCCCGAGCACGCAACTATGGACATTATGGATGATGAGGAGCAGGCAGCAACTGATCCGGGAGCCAAGGAGATGGATGCGAGCGGCTACGGAAGCGAGTATGACGTGGAGGAGGAAGTCCGTCCCGCCAATGCGGACGCTGAGCCAACGCCCCCAATGCCGTTGATTCCTGATGCCCCTGAAGAGGATGAAGACGAGTACGAGTACGACAACGTCGATGAAGACGCCCACGTAGAAGAGCCAGCTACCACAGCAGCACTACCACCACTGCATCCAGAGGAGAACGAGGAGGACGCTCAGTACGACGACGACTTGGAGCCCGAGGACACGGGTGAGGACCCCGCGGAGCTGTCGTACTCGGACGATGGCTTCACTGGCGACGATTAGTGACATCCATAGTGCCTCTTAAGTGCGTTTGCGCAGGAAAATTGAAGCTGTTAAGTTCGCAACTTGGCTGCAAGTCCAACGTGGCGGTGAACTCAGTCCGAGTGAGTCACTCGGCGATCAGCGGAGACCGTGACCCCATGCCGTCGGGCGGCGTCAGCGTCCAAGCGCGTGGCGAAAGCGATCCGCTGCGTGCGCTGGTGCAAGCGAGAGCCAAGAAGCATCAGCCAGCAGAGGCGGCGGTGTTGTCGCCGGCGCGCGAACTGGATTTCGGAGACGTCGGTGGTGACGATGACGAGACGCACGAGGACCCACAGCCCAAACGCAAGAAGCGGGCGAGTAACGTGGCTGCGCGCGCGCAGATGAAGTGCGTACTGGTACTGTTGGAGTGATGAAGCGTCGTGCGAATGGCTGACAGTGTCGGTTGTGTTCTGAGAAGGGCTATAGTGGCGGAGGAACAGGCTTCCGACGAGTCCGAGCCGGAGGAGGAGCCGGTCTCCCCTCAGACTCCGCCGCGTAAAAAGCGCAAGAACAGCGAGAGCAGCCCAGGCACGCCGTACGTGTGCTTGTGTGCTGATGGTGTTATGGTGGAGTATGGGAGTATGGCTCTGCTTCGAGAGCTGACAGTGGTATATTACGTATTTGTAGTGGACTGCGTCGCCCTGTTCTGCCGTGGACAAAGGCGGAAGAGGACGAGCTCATTGCCGGCGTGAGAAAGAACGGCATGGGCCACTGGGTCAAGATTCTAGCGGAAGGCGAAGACGTTTTCCATACGCATCGCACCAACGTCGATCTCAAGGTCAGTCGCGTGGGCTTGTGTGGTGGTGTCTATAGCCTCTATGTACCATTGTAGTTGATGCTTTGATTCAACGCACACAGGACAAGTGGAAGAATCTGGTGCGGAGAGAAGCCAAGTCTCTTATGACGGAAGAACGCACTCGCGTCGCCAGACGTACGGTCGCTCGCCTCTCATTCTCAAGCGAGGATGAGGCTAATGGATCCACGGTCGAAATGACCCGCGACTCGACGAGCTTCGATCCGGAGGTGTTGGCCACAAGCGCAGAAGAAGACAACTCTGTAGCGCACTCTCGAAAGACTCGTCGTCGAAGCTCGTCGCAAGGAGCAGACGAGTCGGTGCGGCTCAAGATCTGCACGGACAACACCGCGCCTCAGGTACGACTGGGCTGTTTGCGTCGTGCTTATTTGGCCACTTCTGACCGCGTTTTTCTGTGGCTTGCGTGTAGATGTTGTCGCTGTCGGTAGCGTCAAAGCGCTGCGCTACAATCTCGGCGCTTAAACGCGAGCTGACGCGTCGGCTGCTTAAGGACGCGGAGCTTGTTACCAACGTCCAGCTCGTGAGTATCAGGACTCGGCGGTTGCTCGCGGATCTGGAGGCGTTCGACGAGTGTCTTGAGCGAGAAGGCCAGGAGTTCTTCCTACTGTACGATCCGTAGCACCCACAGCCTCGTCCCACAGGGCTTTCAGTGTTGAAAGTCGAAACTTGGGAGAACGCACCGTTAAGTGGAGTGAATATGACGCTTCGGCAAGTGCTACATCGCATTAGAGACCACCGTCATCGCCGTGCTGAGGATGTAGACGAGGACGAAGACGAGAGACCGCCCATGCGCACGCGGTTCCTGAAGGCCTGGCTGGGGATCGTCCACGCGGACGACTCGCATCCGCTGCTGCGGCCCAAGAAACACTACGCTTGCGACATCATGGTGTACATGTGGCTCGCTGGTGACGAGCAGGAGGTGAGATCTACCGTGCGGAGAGATAGAAGACACTGGCAAAGCATGGGGTGGAGTATCCAGGCTGTGATTTACTCATGCTTGTTCTTGTTAGCAGTCGCGAAACGCCCCACGGGCGGCGCCACTTCCTTCTCGTCGTTCTCCATGAACGCCGACAGAATGTAAAGACCGATTACGACGTTGACCATGAGCACAGCAGCAAATCCACTGCGTAGCATCAATCAAACAGGCTTGTGAGTAGAGTGGTGCTGGTCACATGGGGTAGTTTGTGTCTCGTACCTCCACATATCTGCGTTTCTGTTATCTGCAAGTACACACAGCGGAGGCGAGAGTCAGCAGCTTACACTTATACAGAGAGTGCACCACACCCTCCCGCACCTGGACCGATGAGCTGCTTGAGCCCGTAGAACGTGCCGATGGGCAGCGCGAACATGAGCGCCGTGAAGAACGCCAGCTTTCGCCACACCATTTGATTGTGCGCGCGATTCCTACCGCACCAACCGCCCAAAGCGCACCACCCGCACCATTAGCGTGTTGTCTGTATCCATATCTACGGCTAGACAGCATCCCCACCTCTCCGCGCGCTTCGCCATGCCGCTCATACTCGTCACCTCCGCCATGGTGTTTGCAAGATCTCTTCGTATCCTGCAGCGTCTCTACCACTTGGCTGCTTCGGTGCGACACCCCCAGCAACTGATTGGCTATAATTATGCATAGTGTGTTTTCATTGGCTGAAATCTATGATCATCATCATTCTTGTCGGGCATTCGACATTCTCATCCGACATCAGAAATTCCTCCGCCGACTGGAGAGACCTCCGCACTGCGTGGCGTCCTTCCTCCTATTAGCGCCGTCCACGCAGCAGCCACCATGTCTTCGTCTAGACCACGCACTGTGGAGGACCGACTGGCGGAGCGCCGCGCCGGTCTCATGCATTTCTGTGAGGTGGAGCCGGTGAAACAGCACCTGCGGCTCTTGGGCTACTACCAGATCGCGCGCCAAATGATCCATCAGGCAGAGGCCTACGTCGAAGACAAGTCCTGGGATGAGGCGTAAGTGGCTTGATCGCTATGGGCGTTGAGGTGTGCTGGTGGTCTCTCACTTACACATTGGTTTCGCTATTGTGTTCTTAGCTACGTGTATCTGGCTCGCTTCATCAAGTGCGTTGAGCGAAAAGGGAGAAATTGTGCTTGCTAATGAACGAGAGTAGACTAATGCTCGCTGCTGATATGTAGGATCTGCTCCAAGGTCATTCCGGCACATCGTGACTACAAGAAGCCGTGGAACGAGAAGGAGAAGCAGTGGATCCGCAAGGTGCTGAACGTGTCCACTTTCTATAAAAACCACTCGATACGAGCTCCCACTGACACTGAACTCAACGCTGTGGTGTCCACTAGGAAGCTGATCATGGAAAGAAGCTGTTTGACGTCATTATGAAGGGCATGGAGGACGACGAGATTGAGACCATGAAGGAAGAAGAGGAGCAGCGGCAGGCTGAGCTGTGTCTTCCAGCGACACCTCCGCCTCCACCTCAGCCCGAGCGATCCAATGCACAGCCCACACTGGAAGACCGCTTAGCAGCGCTGCGTTTGCAGAAAGCGGAAGACCACGATCATGAGCGAGAGAGAGCTGCGCGCTCTGTCGAGCCACGCCGCCTGCGCGCAACGTACACGCCACTGAGTGGGGTGCGCAGCGTCGATCCTCCGGAGCCAAGGGTACGAATTAAACCTGTCGAGTTGGATGGACACTTTGCTAGCAATCACACTGACGATCTAGGTATATTCTTGCAGATGGCGAGAAGCACGGTGTCGTATCCGTCCGTGGGAAGAACCCATTGGATGGATGGACCTCCCCGAGAAAAGGCTACTCCGCCGGCTCCAGTCCAGGCCCCACCACCGCAACCGCGCAGATCTGTCAGCCGCCAGCAGTCGCTTGACAACTTCTCCAGGTGCGTGCGAGATCTGCGAGATCATTTTCATGGGTGTGGCTTGGACACTAATTCCTGTCGTGTTGCACCATCAGTGGACAGCTTCGCACGCTGGAGATCCCGTCTGGCATCATCAACGATTTCACAGTGATCGCAGCACCCAACACGAATCGACGTCCTGACGGCATCGAGACCTGTGGGATCTTGGCCGGTAAATTGGTGCGTTACCAACAATGGTCCGAGCCACACACGAAGAGACATTGGTTGCTAACGGTATCGGCTATCTATCCACCAGCATCGGAATCGGTTAATCATCACAACGCTGATCATTCCCAAGCAACGGGTGAGTTCGCATACATGCAGATCTACGTGGTGTGGAGAACTTGACCTCCAATACTGCTGTGGATGTTCAGGGCTCGTCCGACACGTGCTCGATGACCAACGAGGAGGAGTTGTCGAACTATTGCTTCGGCAATGACCTCCTCACACTCGGATGGATTCATGTAGGGTTTATCTACAGTCGCCATGGTGGCTCACACAGCTCACTACTGTGTGTGTGCTATGGAATGCAGACCCACCCTCGCCAGAACTGCTTCCTGTCGTCGGTGGATATCCACACGCAGTGCGCATTCCAGTCCATGCTTCCCGAATCCATCGCCATCGTCGTCGCCCCCACAGACATGCGGCAAAAGTGCGTACATGACTACCCCATAGCTGATGTTGACCCTGTCCTGTGTTGTGGCTCACCCGCCTATTGTTTGGCTGCAGCGTGGGCGTGTTCCGCCTGACCCACCCTGGCGGCATGGAGCTCATCCAGCAGTGCACGCTCACCGGCTTCCACACGCACCCCGAGCACATCCAGATCTACTCGGCTGCTCTCGCATGCGAGTGGAACTCCCAACGCCGCCCTGTCATCGTCGACATGCGATAAGGAGCGTTATTTTAATAACGACTCTCCTTAAAAGGAGAGTCGGTCATCATTCAACTTTGAAGTGAGACCACCATCCGAAATGAAAAGAACCGCTAGTCACTAAATCGGGGGTGATATATCTAGTGACTTGATGCGCAAAATCGCGTCGCTGAGGAGCTCGGACCGCGTCCCGCGTCAGTCCCACGGACTCCCACACTTCCATTCACGGCAGCTAAGGGGGAGACGAAGAAGATTATGCGCATCTTGTGGACAGCAGCGCTGGTCGCGATCGCAGCGCTAGAGGCAGCAGGTGACGCAGCTCCGCGCGTGGAAGACATCGCGGCGCCGCTGACGCGCGTGGCGTTTGGCTCGTGCAATGACCAGAGTCTGCCGCAGCCGCTATGGCCGGTCATCACCAGCCACGAGCCTGATATGTGGATCTGGATGGGTGATAACGTGCGTTTAAATATGAATGAGGAAGACAGCGTAGCTGCTCGTTGACCAGTGTCTTTGCTGTAGATCTACGCCGACTGGCGCGAGCGTGATACGCCGCTGTGGCCACCACGTCGACTCTTTGTTGAAGCCACGGATGCAGAGCTGCGCCGCCGCTACGCGTAAGGAAGGAGCTTCAAGCTCTAACGGTATCGGAGACTAGGAGGCTGATGATGTACGTCACAGGCGGCAATTGCGCAACCCAGACTACAGTGCGTTTGTGAGCAAGACGCCGATGATCGGGATCTGGGACGACCACGACTTCGGTATCAACGACGGCCACAAGGGATACGCGTATCGCAAGGAGAGCCAGCAGGCCTTTCTCGACTTCTTCAACGAGCCAGTAGACTCTCCGCGACGCAAGCAGGAGGTAAAAACATCAGAGCTGTTCACGCTCCTTACCTCAAACATCTCTGATTGAGCGATTCACACGTATAGGGCATCTATGCATCCTACATCGTCGGCAGCGGAGCCAAGACTGTCAAGTTCATTCTCATCGACAACAGGTACGTGGTGGTGTCTTTTTGGCTGACACAGTCAGCACTGGCGTAGACTGAACTGGCCTTCAATGCATTGTCCGCAGATACCATCGAGACAGCTACCTGACCAACGGCGGTGATTTCCTGGGGGAAGAGCAGTGGACATGGCTCGAGAAAGAGCTCACCAACTCCACAGCCGCGTTCAACGTCATCGTGTCCGGGATCCAGATCCTCCCGGCTGACCGCTACTTCAACGCCGAGAGATGGAGCAAATTCCCCCCGCAACGCGAGCGACTGCTGCAGCTCATTCTCGGCTCCAACGCCAAGGGTGTGATCCTCCTCAGGTACGAGGCAGCTTGTCAACCATGAGCTACTGTACTGTTGTGAAAGACAGACAGACAGAATGACTGATACTGTGTGTTTGACCAGTGGTGATGTTCACTACGCGGAGGTCAACCAAGTGATCTGCTCAGGCGGCCAGAACATACTGAGCGAGATGACCACCTCAGGCATGACGCACACGTGGGTACGTGTTCTCACCATTTTGATCTCCTCGTCCGCTCCTCCAGTTCTGACGTCAGAGGCTCTATTCTCTGTGGTGAAGCTGCAGTTCCAGGTCCCGGAGATCGGTCTCTGGCCGGCGTTACAATTCACGTTCGCGAGCCTGCTGCTCACGTGGGAGTTCCGTCCTCAGCACGACAGCTACTACCCTCTGCTCAACTGGGGGCTGCTTGAAATCGACTGGGACAGCCATCCGCATCCCGTGGCCCACGTGCAAGTCCGCGGCCAAGACGACCGCGTCAAACTGCAGTTCGCCGTGCCGTCCACACGCACCAGCTCGTCGTCGCCCCGCGAAGACGCGTTGTCCTGCAAGGCACCACGCGCAGTCAGTGCGTTCACGAAGTACTTCTGGGAAGCCACGCTCATGGCCTCGCTGCTGGTAATGATCGCGTCGTTTGTGTTCAACCTCTACCTCCTCCAACGTGCCGCTCGGTTCGTGGTGACCAAGCTGCTGAGCAAACCCACCGCCAAGAAGACCAACTAGAACGTTCGTGGTGGTCAGATAAACCACCCACTAATCTGTAGAAGGCTCTCTCTCTCTCTCTCTCTCTCTCTCAAGAGCTGGTTCCTACATGTTGTGGCTTCACCACCTTTCGTGGACTGGATATATTGCGATGGTCCAATAATTATTGTCAGCTGGATGCACTAAGTTCGCATTTTGGAACCCATATCAGCTTTGCTGGAGTGTCGTAAGTGCGCTTTCTGGGCACATGCATACGATCTCGCAGGTGTTCCGTGCGTGAATATATTAGCTGCCGAAGCTTCGTGGAAGTGCGTGTCCTTTTGCGCTCGTGACGCTGCAGTCGCGCATAATCACACCACCAGAGAAGGAGGGAGAAGCAGAGAACGAGAGAGACCTAGATGCGCGTGATGCACGCAGCGTGGACGGCGACAGCGGCGCTGCTGGCTGCGGTGAGTGCGGACCAGCAGCCACCGCCGCGCGTGGAGGACCTCGCGGCGCCGCTGACGCGCGTGGCGTTCGGCTCGTGCAATGACCAGAGCTTCGAGCAGCCGCTGTGGCCCAGCATCGCCAGCCACGAGCCCGATATGTGGGTCTGGATGGGTGACAACGTGAGTGGTTCAGTGTGGGAGCTGCTTGATGGAGGAGGATTATTCTGTGCCTGACGATGGAGCTACTACTGGGTTCTGTTAGATCTACGCGGACATGCCGGAGCGCGAGACGCCGCGTCTGACGTGGCCGCCGCCCAAGATGTTCGTGGAGGCCACTGCGAGCGAACTGCGCCGCCGCTACGCGTGAGTGTGGTCCTACAGTACTACGAGGAGGATGTCCGGGGATTGACTGGAAAGCCACTTGTGTGTATGCTGCAGCCGCCAGCGGAGCAACGCCAACTACAGCGCGTTCGCGAGCACGACGCCGATGATCGGCATCTGGGACGACCACGACTTCGGCATCAACGACGGCCACAAGGGATATACGCACCGAGTGGACAGCCAGCAAGTGTTCCTCGACTTTATGAACGAGCCGGCCGACTCGCCTCGCCGAAAGCAGGAGGTAGTACGAAGCCGTTGTCTGGGAAGTAAATGCAGTCGTGGTTCTCACACACGGGCTCTTCTAGGGCGTCTACGCGTCCTACGTGGTCGGCAGCGGCGACAAGACCGTCAAGTTCATCCTCATCGACAACCGGTGCGTCGCGCGTGGTTTAGGCTGTGAGTTGTGAGGCTATTGCTGTCTAGATATTCATGCATCTTTCGATGGGTGCCTTGCAGATACCACCGTGATGATTACAAGACCAAGGGCGGTGACTTCCTGGGCGATGCACAGTGGAAGTGGCTCGAAGAAGAGCTCACGGACTCGACCGCAGCGTTCAATGTGATCGTCTCGGGCATCCAGATCCTTCCAGCCGACCGGTTCTTCAACGCCGAGAGCTGGAGCCGCTTCCCGCCGCAGCGCGAGCGGCTTCTGCAGCTGATTCTGGGCTCCAAGGCCAAGGGCGTCATCCTCCTCAGGTACGCTATTGATACAAGCCACAGTGAGAGTATTGGGGCTGACTGATGAAGTCGTGTGTGTGTATTATAGTGGTGACGTCCACTTTGGTGAGATCAATCAAGTCGTGTGCTCGGGCGGAAAGAACGTGATCACCGAGATGACCAGCTCCGGCTTGACCCACAGCTGGGTGCCTACAAGACTCTTGATATACATGTTCATTCCGTAGGGTTGTCCTCCTAACACTGTGGACTGTGGTGTAGATGCAATTCCACGCGCCCCAGATCAAGTTCTTCCCGGCGCTGTTGTTCTCCTTGGCGAACCTCATCCTCCCGTGGGAGTTCCGTCCGCAGCACAGTGACTACTACGGCTCTCTCAACTGGGGCATGCTCTACTTTGACTGGGACAGCAAGCCCCATCCTGTTGCTCATGTGCGTTTGCGTGGCCAAGACGACCAGGTCAAGCTCGAGTTCGAAGTGGCGTCCACGCCCATCTTCTCGTCCTCGCCAGCGGAGGATTCGCTGGCGTGTTCGCCACCGCGAGAGATCAGCAACGTGCGCCGCCGCACGTGGCAGGTCGTGCTGTGCTCGATGCTTCTGCTGATGATCTTGTCGATGCTCTTCAACATCGTCGTGTTCGTGTGGCTGTTCTGGTTCGTCCTGGCGAAGCTGTTCGGCCGTGGAGACAGCAAGACGAAGGCCAAGGATGCCAAGAAGACCAATTAGAAACGAGGAGTTGGATCCACTGCGCTTTAGAGACGTCTGCTTGGTGAGAAATAGCGGATTTGCCTGTAAATACCAGCCAGCCACCGCGTCGTTTCGCGGTCTTCCAAGCCCCTCACTTGTCCATCGTGATGCCTGATCAGGTGGAGCTCTTCCGCCGCCAGCGGCTCTACAAACGCGTATACGACAAGCGAGTGGACGCGCTGGCCAAGCGAGAGCTCGAGCTGCGTCGGGACAATGCGATCCGCGAAGAAATCGAGAGCAACATGCGAGACTTCGTCGCGACGGCCTTGCAGTGCCGTTATCGTGGCTATAAGGGCCGTTGCGTGGCGGCGATCGTGAGGCAGCGCCATTACGCTGCTGTCCGCATCCAGAGCATCGCGCGAGGCTACTTGGCTCGCCAGTTAGCCGCGCACGAGCGGCGCAAGCTGCGCCAAGTGCTGTCGAGTCCGCTCGCGCTGAAGCTGCTGATCGCGAGATCGACAGTCGTGCGCAGCGTCGGCCCGTGGCAGGAGCTGCTGGATTCGCACACGAACGAGCACTTCTACTTCCACGTGTACACGCAAGACTCGCAGTGGCTGCCGCCCGAGCCGTTTGAAGAGTTCCTCCACTGTCGCTGGCCAGCGTGTGCGTTCGTCGCCAAGACGATCCACGAGATCCACGAGCACTACCGCACGATCCACGTCTGGTACTGCCCCGTGTGTATCGCCAAGGTGTGCACGTCGACATTCCCACGCTGTCCGATGTGTCAGAGCGTCTGCAGCCACGATCCCGACACGGGGGAGATCTTAGGACCCGGAGAGACCAAGGTGATGGAGATGCAGCGCGCCAAGGCCGCGGACGAAGAGCTCAAGCGGCAGAAAGAGGAGATGCAGCGCCACCGCATGCAATACTGGGCGGAGCTGGCGGCGCAGGAGCGTGGCGGAGCCCACGGAGGACGCCGCAAGCGCAAGCGTCTGGCGTTTGGACGCAGAACTTCGATCGCGAAAGGCAAAAACGGGGTGGTGGCGCCTGTGATCTCGGAGGAAGATGCAGCAGTCGCAGCGTTGCAAGGTGTTGATGCGGGCGTGATGGAGGTGCGCTGGCTGGCGTCCATCTATGCAGTCAAGAAACACAGCCAGCAGCTCTTTGCCAAGACACTTCTGCCGCTGGGCAGCTTGTACGTTGGTGATTTCCATCGAGACAACCACAAGTTTGACGGGCTGGGGGAGATCTTCTACGCGAATGGAAGCCACTACATCGGCTCGTGGCAGAACAATATCCGCTCGGGCAAAGGGATCTACCAGGGAGCTGATGGGAGTGAGTACATCGGAGGCTGGGAGGATGGCAAGCGCCACGGACTGGGGATACTCACGCAGCGTTCAGGTGAGAGGTACGCGGGTCGGTTTGTGGGTGGTGAAGCACAAGGCCTCGGCGTGCTGCTGGCTTCAAACGGGGACAAGTACGAAGGGTACTTTACCCACGGACGTCCGAACGGCCAAGGCAAGTTCCTCAAAGTGAACGGCGACCGCTTTGTCGGCTCCACTGTCAACGGAGAGGCCCATGGAGTCGGGATACTCTCAACCGCGGATGGAGAAGTGTACAAAGGGCAGTGGGACGGCGACTATCGCCACGGACGGGGCGCGTGCTTTTACCCGAACGGAGCTGTGTACTCTGGTGATTGGTGGCGAGGACGATGGAGCGGCCACGGCGTGTACGTGTCCAGCGAAGGCATCAAATATATTGGCGAGTTCCTCACGGGCGACAAGCACGGCGCTGGGAAGCTGCTGTTTGAGAACGGCGACGCGTTTGACGGGCATTTCGTCCACGGTGTCGCTGAAGGCCGAGGCTCCAAGAAGGGTATCTACCGCTTTTATGATACTGGCAACGTGTACATTGGCGCGTGGACGAACAACAAACGCGAAGGCAAAGGCACGTACATCTTCCGTGATGGCAGTCAGTTCACGGGACTGTTCCACGACGACCATGCGCGTGGCAAGGGCAAAATGGTGTACGCGAACGGCAACGTGTACGAAGGCGACTTTGAGAATGCTGAGAAACACGGCCGCGGCGTGTATCGCTGGGCGAACGGCAGTGTATACGACGGAGAATTCAGCGAAGGTCTCATCCACGGAGAAGGACAGTTGGACTACGCGAGTGGCCATCAGTACAGCGGCCAGTGGGTGAACAACAAGAAGCACGGGCAAGGACGCTTCGAGTACAAAAACGGCGACGTGTACGAAGGCGACTGGGATATGGATCGTCGCCACGGCCACGGCAAGTTTGTGTGGAGCCCTGGGTCGTCTCTAGAGGAAAGGTACGAAGGCGCGTGGGAATACGAAAAGCGCCACGGTGTTGGGACGTACCAGTACGCGAATGGCACGACGTACAGCGGCGACTGGCAGTATGGCACGCGCCAGGGCGACGGCCTGTTCACGTGGCCGAACGGGGATGTGTATCGCGGCCAGTTTGATAGAGAGATGCAGCACGGCGTCGGCAGTTTCCACGATGGCAAGACAGGCGACACGTACGACGGCGAGTGGGTATACAACGTACGCGAAGGCCACGGCAAAGTGCTGTACGCGAGCGGCAAGGTGTTTGACGGCACGTTCCACGAAGGCCGTCGCCACGGCTCGGGCGTGATGACCTACCCGGACGGCAACAGCTACCACGGCACGTGGAACCAGGACAAGAAGCAGGGCGGCGGCCGCTACATCATGCACGTGAGTGCGAATGGCGCGCCAGGCGACACGCTGCGTGTGCGTGTGTTTGGCTATTAGTATGGTAGTAGAGCTAATAGATGTACTGGTACGGCGTCGTGGTGCCCGGGCGGATCTGGAACTCACCGAAAAGATCGGTCTCCAGTGTCTCTTCAGCCTTAGAAAGGACGGCACCCGAAAACCCTCGCAGCGCTGAGCTCAGCTGCGTGAGATCCAGCGTCTGGACTTCGTCGAACTTGTCGAGATTGATGCGGCAGACCTTGCCGGAGAACACCTTGCCGTTGAAATACGGCACAAAGAACGCGTACTTTCCAGAGACCACACCGCCGTTGAAGCCGCGCAGATCATCGTCGGCAAAGTTGGGCACCTGGCTTCGCGAAGCCCCCGGGAGGTTCAGCACGGAGACGCCCTTGAGCGAGAAGTCGTTGGTGTCGATGCGCACGACTTTGCCAGTGTGCACTTGGTTGCCTGCGCGGTTGTAGTGCGCGCGGTGGGGGACAAGAATCACGTATTGTTTGTATGCAATGCCCCGCACAAACCCACGCAAATCGTCGTCCAAAACTGAGAGATCCAGGTACTGCACCGTCTGGAAGTCGCGCAGATCCAGCCGCGCGACCAGTCCAGAGTACGGGTTCACTTCAATTGATGCTGGCTGTTTCACACGCATGAACGGCACAAAATACGCGTAGTGGGTCACTAGCAAAGCAACACCAGTGAGTATGATAGCGGATACCCTCCATGCGTTCTCACAGTGAGGGAGTTTACGCACCACGCACGGCGCCGCTGAAGCCCGCGAGGCGAGGATGGATCGCGGCCAGGTCGAAGCTATCGGCAGTCGCGAACGTGTCCAAATTCACGCGCACGACGACGCCCGAGTTAGTGACAGGGAACTCGCGCAGATTGGTGGTGAGCTCATCGCCCACGAGCGGCCGCCGGAAGGGCACCATGTACGCGTAGTTCTTGTCTACAAGCCACAGCAAAACTCACTGTCAGCAGCGAGTCCATCGAGGTTGGTGGGCGTTTTGAGTGTCGTACACTTAAAGCCGAAGCTGAAGCCGACGTAGCGCGGATTGATCGCCTTCAGGTCCAACACTGTAACACCCGAAGCGGCAAAGTTGGCCAGGTCCAGTCGCACGAGCTTCCCGTGGAGTCCGCTTTCGTTTTCGTTAGGGATGAAGTACGCGTACTGCGCGTCGTCCGTGAACGAGGCGCTGAAACCTTTGAGGCTGGCGTCGATCTGCGTGAGGCTGAGCTGCTGGATCACGGGTGTCGTCCAGTTAAAGGTCATGGTGAGTACGCGAACGACATGGCCCACGTACGCGACGCCGTTGTAGTATGGAGCGAGGTACAGATACTCGGCGTCCTGGAGCAGCCGCGTGGGGGTGCCCGTGCGCTTGGGATGAGGCACGTACTGCTCTTCCAGCACGATCTGCCAGGTCGTGACCAAGTAGTTCTTGTCATCTTGTGCGGGCGTGAGATAGCTCTCATTGAGGAACGCAGTCTTGCTGAAGGCCGTGAAGCCGCCCTGGAAGCCCGTGAACGACGGGTTCAGCTTGGCCATGTCGATCAGCGCCACTTGGGTCGCGTACGGACCCACGCCAAGCAACGTCTCATAGTCGCTGAGCTCGAGAAACCGCGCCGGACGAGGCCGCTTCTTGCCGCGGATGTCCAACTGGATGCGCGCCACGTTGCCGTGGTACGCGCCGTTGAACGACGGCACGAGGTAGAGGTACTTGGTTGCTAGTAGGCCACAGAAAGCATCAGTCAATCAGCGAGTATTTGCTGTTGGAGTGTGGAGAGCACGTTTCCTATCCTACCGTAGATGCGGTAGTCGTTGGAGACCACGAGCGGACTGTCTTGCATACCGTCTTTGACTGCGATCGCGTAGATGCGGCACGCGTACGGAGGCACGATCACCACGTCACCGCTGGTCGCGATTGCATACTGTTTGCTGGTGGTGCCAACGAGATCGCTCGCCGTCAAGGCAACCGTCGACGATGCATTCACGATCTGGTAGTGGATCGTTGCGCCGAGTTTCTGGGTGAGCAGACGCACGGCGATCTGAGTGGAAAAGCGGCCGCCGTTCGGCTCGAGCTCCGGCGCGCTCACGACGCCCTGCCACTCGTAGTAGACGCCTGTGGGGAACTCCAGGAAGGCCTCGGGATGCGCGAAGCGGTCCGAGTACGATACGTAGCACGTCTGCGTCGAGGCTTCGAGGTCAAACGACAGACAGAACGGATCGTTCACGCAGCGCTGCGCACATTCTGTGGCTGTGGATGGTGTGAACTGGCCGCCTTGGAGAAATCCACGCAGTCCACGCTGGTTGATGGCACGAAACAGTGAGAGCGGGGAGACGGCTAGTCGGCGGTGGAGAAATGGAGGAGATTCGTCCAGAGGTAGCAGCATCCCAGCGTCCTGGAAGCGCATGGGATCGTCCGAGACGCTGGTGATCCATCTACAAGGGAGCAAAAAGGATGAGAAAGACGGCAAAGAAAACGAAGAGACAGCCACGAACGGACGGACCCAGGCTGCCCGAGAGAGACGCTGAGCACGGACGAGGTCACAAGAAGCACCACCAGCAACCGGATCCCATCACGGTGGTATCGAGAACGTATAGAACGCATGTCTTCACTTGGCTCTGCAATAGCCAAGAGATCCAAGCGGCGCCTCGTGGTGGCTCGTCGCGAATGGAGGCTGCTGCTGGATCGTTTGAGAAAGGCAGCTATGAAGTATATTTGGGACCGTTATTGACATGGGCGCACTATGAGACGGCATCGTGTGACGGTGTGTTGTGAAGGGAGACGCGCTGGCGGTCTAGCCTACTCGGCCTCGAATTCGTACGCGTAGGAATCGATCTCGGACGTGGACTCCTCCGGCGTCGGCTTGTTCTTGTTGGCAGTAGAGTCCGACGACAAGCCATCACTGTTGTTGTTGCTACTGACGTGCTTCTTCGCAAGCTGGGCGCGGATCTCTTCGATGGAGGCCATGTCGAACGGCATGACTTCTTCAAACTCGGGCTTCACCGGCTTGATCTTCGGCTGGCCAAGTGCCTCGGGCATGGTCAAGCCAAGTGGAGAGTCGTAGCACACGCTGAAATCCTGCTTCACAGGCGACGCGGTCTGTGCGGCTGTCGGTGACGGCTTGCAGCTCTTGACGATCTTGCCAGGCACAAGCATCACGGGTTTCGGGATGGTTTTTCCCTTGGCGTCCTTGTCGCTTGGCTTGACGATCTTGCTCGGAGGCTTGAGTGACGACGGCTTGGACTCTGGCGATGCCTCCGCTTTTTTGGGTGGAGTTAACTTGCTTGCTGCCTTCTCGACCGCACTCTTCTTCTCCACAGAGGACGCCGTCTTCTCAGTTGACTTAGCAGTCTTCCCGTCGATCGAAGTCGGAGGCGACTTGGCTGGCAACGAGTTGAGCACGGCCTCGATGTTGACGTTGTTCTCCACGATCGAACTCAAGCTGGCAGAGCGCTGGCGCAACATAGGCGACACGCGTGGACCGGCGGTTTTGTCATTGTCCTTTGATTTGCTTGGCTCGGGTGTTTCCGGTCCGGCGATTGCCGTGTCATCGCCATCCTTCTTCTTCTCAATCGGCGTCGGCTTCCTCAGTCCGGAGCTCATATCACGCGACGACATACTGCGCTGTCCCAACGCCGGCGTCTTGGCTTTCATGTTTTGCTTGGCGCGTGCTTCTTCACGCAACCGCTTTACTTCGTTCTCACGATCCGCCTTCGTGAGCGCGACACTGAACTCATAAATGATCGTGAAGAACTCACAGGCGCTCGTAAGCGCAGCGTGGTTTGCACTCGCACTGCCGCCATCCACAGGAGCTGGAGGGGTCTCGTCGGAGCTGTCGCTCTCGCCCTGGAAGCCAAAGCGCAGCATTGTGTCCTTGAGCAGCCGCACCATCGTCTCCAGGTCGTCCTTCAGCGTTTGTGTCGTCTGTGTCGCACTCTGCAAGAACTCGCTCATGATCTGGACAAAGTGATCACACGACTCCTTCTCCTCGATCGCGTTCTTGAGCTTCTGCGCACCCAGTTCGTTGGTCACGTAGTCGACGATCTCGCTCACCTTGCCCATGTCCGCTGGCAACTCTGGAATGGGGATGTTCTGCACATCGTACAGCGTCGAGAGCGACTCGCTGAGCCGCACTGAGTTGCCTTTCTTCTGTCGCATCATACGCGCGACGTAGTGGAGCAGCGTCGCGGTCTTGTCAACCGACTTGAGTTGGCTGAGCTTGGTCAGGTCACCCAGACGGAAGCCCTTGGCGCCTCCGCGTGCTGTGTTTTGGTTCATGCGGTTCCCCACTTGCAGCACCACCATCAGCACGCTCTTGAACTCGCAGCTGTGTAGGATCTCCGTACTAGCGGACCGAAGCTTGTCCACTTTCTGCTGAAGGTCTCTCGCCAACGTCGGGAACTGTAGCTTCGACTGCATCGCCGTGAGTCGCTGCTTGAGACGCGGCACGGAGATGAGTTCCTTGAGTACACGCTCGGCTTCATTCAGTGACAGCGGATCGCCTTGGTATCCCATGATCGCAGCGACTTCCTCGTCCGTGGGAAGAATCTTAATGAGACCTTGGACGCGGTCTAGCGTCAACACGTTAGCGTCGACCTTCATGATCGCTTCGCGAATGGCAGCGTGGCTCATGCGGAACTGCTTGATGATGATCGAGATGTTGTTTGCTCGTGAGCGGTCGATGAGGAAGACCACGCTTGCACGGGGTGACGGAAGCTCCTTGGGCATATCAACCATCGACAACGATCGCGACTTGGGTCCTGTCATCGGAGCATTCTGCGCAGGAAACTCGTTCTCCAACAGTGCGAGCTCCGTATCCACGAGGATGACTGGCGGCTCGTTGTTTTGCTTGCTGTGTTCCTTCTCAATATCTTCCCAGATCGTGCCTCGGATGGAATCGCCCTTCATTTGCTGCCAGTAGAATGGCCGTGTCGTCGGCTTTGCGACTGACGCTGGCGGTTTAATCGACAAACTTAAGTTGGCGCGTCGAGCAGGAGCTGCTGGCGGCATGCCCGAGTTGTTGGAGGCCTGGTTGCTTCCACTGACTGGAGCCATAGGATTCAGTGGAGCATCGGGCGTGTCTAGTAGCTCCGGGCGGAGACCAGCCATCTGCATCTTGCCCTTAACTGTATCCGCCGGTGCTCCCATCGCCACGAGCTTGAAGAACTTGGCGTACGCGGGGTCATCCTTCACGAGAACAGTCACTGCTACTAACTGGTTTTCAGATGATTTCGTGTCCGGTCCCGCTTCGCGCTCAGCAAACATATTGGTCAGAGCAGCACCAGCAGACATCGGCTTTGTTCGTGCTGGTGGAGCTTCCACTGCCGCCGGATTCCCTCCCTTCGGTGGAAGCTCCGCATCAGGCGTATCCAGTAAGTCGGGATTCAGCCCTACTTGACGCATTCGCGCCTTGACCGCCTCGACTGGTGCCATCGTCTTGAGCTTGAAAAACTTGGCGTACTCTGGGTCATCTTTCACCAACACTCTCTTCACAGGCTCTGTAACAGCGGCAGGGGCGTGCTCTGCATTGTTGTTGGTCACCTTGGGAGGCAGCAGAGCATCCGGCGTGTCCAGCAGGTCTGGATTCAGACCGGCCTGTACCAGCTTTGCCTTCACAGCCGCAGCAGGAGCACCCATCGACTGAAGCTTGAAGAACTTCGCGTACTCCGGATCGTCCTTGACTCGCACTGCTGCGGCCACGGCTGGCGCGTGTTCTGCATTGTTGTTGGTCACCTTTGGAGGCAGTAAAGCTTCTGGCGTATCTAATAGGTCGGGATTCAGACCAGCCTGTAGGAGCTTTGCCTTCACAGCTGCAGCAGGTGCCCCCATGGACTGGAGCTTGAAGAACTTGGCGTACTCGGGAGCGTCCTTGACTCGGACTGCTGCTGCTGTGACTGCGGCTACTGAGCTTGCCTCCTCTGGCTTTGACTTGGATGGCATATCCTGATCAGGAGTGTCGAGGAAGTCTGGATTCACTCCAGCTTGGCGCATCTTGGCCTTCACAGCCTCTGCTGGCGCGCCCATGGATCTCAGCTTGAAGAACTTGGCGTACTCGGGGTCGTCTTTGATCTTGGTGGATTGTTTCTCTTCGCAGACTGGTCCAGATTGTTCGGGCGTTTCGACAGCCTTGACCGACGACGACTGAGGTGGAGCTGAGGCGGGGCTCTGGTCGAGTAACGCCGGATCCAGCCCTGCTTGCTGCATTTTTGCCTTGACTGCAGCTAGTGGTGCACCCATGGAGAGCAACTTGCGGAACTTGGAGATATCTGGTCCGCTCGGGGTCTCTTCAGCTGGTACTGAAGCACTTGCGATCGGTGCTGTTGGTGGAGTAGCCACAATAGGTGCCGGGGCTGGCTTCGTCTCGACAATCTCCTGAGCTGGTTGGTCAAGCAGATCAGGATCCACACCTGACTGCTGCATCTTGGCTCGAACAGCTGCACGCGGCGCGCCCATCGCCAGTAGCTTTCGGAACTTTGAAATGTCTGGCCCCGAAGTCTGCTCTGTGTTTTGTGCTGGGGCGGGGGTCGGAGTCTCGGTTTCTTCTTCCGTGACAGCCTCGAGGTGCTCTTCATTCACTCGCGAGGACTTCATCGATACCACCATGGGACTCGTCGGTACAAGGTGTGGTCGCACAGGCGTCAATGGAGGCAACGACAGCCCAACCAATGGCTTCATCGGCGTCAATGGCGGCAATGCAAACGAGCTAACGTGGCCGTTCTTCTGTGGCATGGGCGACGGCGCTGCTGACGACGTTGAGAACGTTGGAAATACCGGTCGTCTCGCGTCCTTCTTGATACTCGCAGTCGCCATAGGGGTGGGTGCTGGCGTCGTGGGCAGGCCCTGGCCTTTCTTGAGATGCTGAAAGAAACCTACGAGTGCGAGCTTTGCACCGCTTGGCTTGCGTGCCTGAATTTCGTGTTCGTGGCAAGACTCGTCGTAGCTTTCCGTCTCCGTCATGGATCGCCGTGGGCTGTGCTCTTCCTCATAATGCGAGTGCGCTGGGCTGCGCTGCGGAGCCGCCAGATCACCAGCAGAACTTGCTGATGGAATTGAGGCTTCGCCTTCGAACCCACTAGCCATTCCGTGGAAACGCGAGTACACGTTATGATGGTGGCTTGACGCATTTTTCGCTGGAGTGCCGGCCGCCAAGGTGTACACATCCGAATCGCTGAACCGCGACGGCAGTCTTACAGGCATACGCCCGACGGACGAAATTTCGTGCGTGGATACGTCAGGTTGACGCAGAGATTTCTCCAGTTTCTCAACAACTGTGGCTCCTGTCGATGAGCCATCTGAGGACAGCGAAGTTGCGATCGTAGATAGCAAATGCAGAAGCTTCTGGTTGGTCTGGTCGTCGAGTCGCTTCGTGCCTTGCTGTAGCATTGCGACGATGCTTTCGAGGGAGGGCAGGGCCTTGCCTTCAGTGGACGTTACGGAGGGCTTTGACGATGGAAGCAGCACCTCGAGAGACGACGCCGATGCCGATGGTGCTTCGATCGACATGGAGGGTATTTCAGATGCTGTTTGCGTGGCGCTCTTCGGAGCAGAGAACGCAACGTTGATCTTCGGAATGGAAAGCGACGGCAACAGCGACCCTGAAGGACGGCGTTGCATCGGATCTGGAGCTGGGGGAGGCGAGATCATCGCAACCCCCGTCGCTTCTTCGGTTTCAGTGTTGAGTTCCATCATGTCCAGCTTCAGTGACTTCCTCGCCTGTAGACTGCGGGCTCCTTCACGCTGCGGCGTAGAATTGACCGAGGAAGAGCTTCCGCTTTCACGACGCTGCACGCTTCCAACTGAATCACCGGTCGTATTCGTCGGGGACGCTAGCTCTGATGCGTCTGTCACCACTGTTGGTGCTGGCTCGTCCGAAGCTGAAGGGATATTCAGCGACAGTCGACGCTGTACTGGCTGTGGTGCCGCCTGCAGCTTGGCTCGGTCGTTCGTGTGGCTCTTGAGAAAGACTTGGATCTGCATGAGCATGGCTGGCGATGCGCTGTCATCACCTTCTTGCCGCTTCTTCTCTAACAGCGTGATGAAGCCGCTGTTTTCCAAGTCGTCGCGGGCAGCGTTCCGTTCCGCCGCGCTGAGCGTCGTGTTGACGACAATATTCGCGAACGTCACAACCGCCAGTTGGAACGCAGCATCGCCCTGGTTCTCTGCGAGCCCCTTACCAAGCAACGCGAACTTGGAGCTCGTCTCAGCAGTCTCACTTTGGCGTTTGATCGCCGAGACAACCGCGGCTTGTGCTGTCTGGCTGTGGCAGCACAGAATGCCGAAGATCTTGAGAATGCTTGCACGCACAGTATTTGATGATGCACCGCTAGCGTACAGAGCGAGTAGTTGGTCGCAACAGTCGACTGTGCGAGCCATTGCGTCCACACCGCGGTTTGAATTGGACAGCGACAGCAGCGCGTTCAGCACTTCGGTGTGCACGACGGCATTCAACTTCTTCGCTGGATCCATGAGCGCCAACAAGGCTGGCACGCCGTCTGCTGCCACGAACTTCTCGATCCAATCTCTGTGACAACGTTCGTACCGTTAGTTATCAGCTCGTCTTGTAGCCAACACCTTCACGAGATAAGGGCTACTCACTTGGCTCGTAGGATCATGTTGATGCGAATTGCTCGAAAGAGATCGTGCACGTTTTCCTCATGAGTCTGCAGCTCTGCAATCGCTTGGATGCATGAACTGGAATCGAGAAGCTCCTTGTCCGCAGCTTCCGGACTGGCCAAGAACTTGTCCAAGCAGATGTACATCCACTTTGTCTCGGCGGATTCAATCGTGTTGAGCTCATCAAGCACTGTGGCCGTCACGAATTTGGTTCGGAGAAGAGTTTCAAACTGTGTCTGGACTTCGTCCGTGGCTGGCGGAGGTGGAATCTACGAAGCAAAATAGCGCGGTGATTAGCTTCCATCGCGTGTCAAATTGATGTCGAACTCATCAGCACATACCGGAGGGCATCCTGCCAGAAACTTGGCACTAGGCGGGCCATCGGCAGACGGCGTATTACCCATAGGGTCAGTCTTCTCGAGATCGGATACCTAGGAGACTACTTCCTGTCGGTGATAACTGTTCGTCTGGAGTGGAGCTGATAGCATCCGCTGGTAGACCTTGCGATCTCCCAGTGAATACAACGCCGCTTTGCTGTGCTGTAGCCTCGATGCTGGCAAAACTTCTCGAGTGGAAGAGAACAGCGACAGCTCCAGCGTCTCAAACACCTCGGTAGCGAGTATCTGAGTTGCATGTGACGGCAGGCAGGGGGGGCATCTTTATTTGCATCGTGCAACTCGCCTGCTGCATCGCATGCACGCCCCAAATCGCGTGAGTGAAGGATGCTGGATAGACACTTTCGCGCTGATCTTCGAGGCCGAGCACTGGTGGAGCTCGCTATTTACGAATCGGAAACCGAGACAGCTCAGGGAAGAAAATAGCCTCCGCCTTGCAGTCGCTCCATGGGATGTGGCTTCTCCAGCCACGGTCAGTCGTGAGCCGTTTTTCACGTGAACGCAACGGTCACCTCGCTGCCGACGAATCGGTTTGGCGGGGGCTTCGTAGATACACACGACGAGTGTGAGCTGCTCGCGGCAGTGGATCCTTGAAAGATTTACCCGGCTTCCTCATGAATGACGGTGCTCGACCGACTCAACGGCTATCATGCGCCTCGCGTCTCGTGGCTCTGCTTCTTTGTGCTGTTGCTTTGATAAACTGCGTCGCTGCAGCAGCTGTGAATCCTGCAACGGCAACTCCTGTATGCAAAGCCTCGTCCGAATACTTCGACGTCGCCATCCTTGGCTGCAATCGCTGCGTCAGTCCGATTGGTGGTGCGACGACACCAAGCTCTCTTCTGGTGAGGCGTTGCATATGATATCGCGCGTGATCGTTGTTTCATCGTCCCTTGCTGGTATGGTACAGGAGGCTGACACGAAAAGCGTGAACGCGCTGGGGCTTGTCGGGTCGTGTACTTGTCGGTGAGTTCATTGGACGATCGGATCTTGGCCAAACCACTCACCGATGAGATGCGAAACGTAGGAGCTCTGCCTACCGAACGATCCAGGACGAGTCCTCTTGTGCCTCAACGTGGCCGGCGCCTTGCAATCTTGAAACCTGTACGAACTGTCCGCGTGGACTCGTGCCGACTTCAGACGCAGCTCAATGCCTACTGTGCGGCAACTCGACGCTCGGTATTGACGCGGCGACGAACGACTGCCGCTGCCCACCAAACTTGATTCTCATCGAGAAGAATCAAGTGCGTACCGTTTTGATCAATCTTACGGCGGCGACTTCTATATCTTGACGGATGTGTGTTGTGGTCTCAGACTGGTGAGCTTTTGGCTGCAAAGGAATGCTTGGCATGTGCGAACGGGGCACGCAGCGATCCTTCGACGGGAGCCTGCTCGTCGTGTGAAGACCCATCGATGGTGCTTGTGGATAACGCGTCGAGTGGCACGAGACAATGCGCCTGCCAAACAGGCAGCCAACTGCTCAACAGTACGTGGCTTGGCGTCGCAAAGTGTGTTTCGCAGACTCGATCCGCGACACTAAACACCAAAGTCACGTTGACGCTGGCTTCGACTGTTCGCTTCTCGGACTTCAGCGTGGAGGAAACCGGGAGCGTGGGCTCCTCGGTGACATTCGCGAGCGGTATGTGGGTGCCTGTGAGACTGGCATTGCTGCTGGCTCATTGCTGACTTTGTTGTTGGACAGATCTAGTGCAGGATATGTTTCTTCTTGCAGCCAGTGAGTGCTATTTCTACCGCAACGAGAAGCAGACCCAATTCTGTCAGGCCTTGGGCAACCTATGCGTTCTTCAGCACTTGAGTCCGACTGCTGCGCCTTGTGCGTTGTTCGATCTCATCCAGAAAAGTGGCCGCCCGACATCCGCCAACGGTGTGAGTGGCTGGTTCTACACGCTGCCGTTCTTGTCGTACAAGACGAATGCACCAAACGTTCTCGAGTCGACTGCCATCGCGATGAAGGTGAGCTTGGTGGTCTGGAATACGTGCGTTGCGTTGAGTTGATGGGCTCACAAGCACTTGTTTTCCTTGTCGTGCGTAGATGTCGTTCAACGAAGCCACCCAGTCGGACACGCACGACCATCTCGAGTTCATGTTGGCAACGTACGCCGTCGATGGAACACTGAAGTCGTTTCGGCGCCTCTCCAACCAGCTTCTGTACTGTCTTGATGGGTCGGCGACTGCAGCATCTTCTTCCTCGTCGGCGATCCCACTGTGGACTCGGTTTGGAGTCAGCACGACCAGCCACTTCTCGTGTGATCTCTCGACACTGGACGCGAATAGTCTTGAGCTGCACGAGCTCTTTCTTGTCGACCAAACGAAAAGCGAAGGTTCAGAGAGCCGATACGTCCCGGTTCCGGTCCAGAATCTCAACTACGCTGACGAGCGAGGGCTGTACATCAACCGCAACAAACGGCCGTCCGACACCGAAGACGACTTCTTGAGCCACCGCTTCTTTCTTGTTGACGTTGCGTCGGGCGTTCCAGTGGGTGAGACCAAAACCCGGGTATTTCGCTACGCCAACTCGATCAAACTTACCGTTCGAACGCAGCCTTCAGATCCAAGCGCGATTTACCCTCCGCTGCTCACCATTTCGTACGTGGACACGCAGACGCCACTGCAAGAAGCCTTGATACAGTTTCAAGTCGTGTACGCATCGGACACGAGTCATTTCTGGTCGACAGCAACCGCACTGTTCGTGACCGCGTGTGTGGTCGCAGCTGTCAGAGTGGTCCTCCATATCTTCACGTGGCAGCGACGAAATACACGAAACGAAGAAATGGCGCTCACAGCGTGGCACTCGTTCTCGCACTTGATCACGAGCCTGGTCTCCAACATGGCGCGCGCGTGTTTCCTCGTCATGTTCGCGTTGTGCTTGTACTTCTTGCTCTTCTTCAAGTTGCAGTCCAGTGTGTTTCTCATGCTCCCAGAGATTGACAGCCAGCTCGAACGCGCTCGGAAGGATGAGTACTATCCTTTCCGCGTGCTTCTTCCGTTGGCGTTCTCGTTCCAACTCGCTACACTTCTTGAGCTTCTGTATCACCAATGTCGAGCGCAGTTGTTTTTGATTGACTGGGAGAAACCACGCGCGAAAGTGATCGACATGGATTCGAGTCAAGTGCAGCCAGCTCCAGTGAGTGTCTGGCGCTCGATTCTCGTCGCCAACGAGTGGAACGAACTGCAGACAGCTCGGAAGACCTCGCTGGGATTCACGCTCGTCGTTCTTCTCTTCTTGTTATACGGTTGTGACTTGCGATCTCTTGCACTGCCGATCCCGCGGACTCAAATGGCGCATCTCACGACCAAGGCAACCACGGCAGCCACGTTGACGACAGACCAAGACCTCGCGATGAACCTCTGCCTGCGTTTTGCTACCGTTTCCTCGCTCTGGCTGATCATCTGCATTGCCCAACGGCTCTGGAAATGGATGATCTACGAACGCTTCTTCGACGAACCGCGAGAGCAAGTCTTCATCGACCTGTGTACAGTCGGAAAGGTCAGCTGCTTCATCGTGGATGAGACGTACCATGGCTTCTACTTACACTGCCGATCGCCGTACCCGTTTGCTGATGGAAGCATGGGCGAGATCGTCGATCAGCTCAAGCAAGAGGCTGCGGGGTTGACTGTCGGACGCGGTCTGGACAGCAGCTTGCCAGATTGTCAGACCTTCGAGATGTTCTTCACTCGAAAGTGGAAGCGCAAGTACTTGTCGCTGTACAACGCAGTCCACGACACCGGCACGCAGCGACGAAACGGACCCGACATGGACGACAATCCGTCTCCACGGAAGCAGCTCTCACCGACACGTGGAGGTGGCGATCGACGGATCGCTGGTGGGCGCGCTGGTGGGATGATGCCGTGGCAATCTCGTTCGACCACCAGCTTCCTCCACGGTTGGCAATCGTCGACACAGATCACGACGCAGACCATGGTCCAGCATGCGGAGGAGTTGAGCGACTTCCTCAAAACGTTCGTCGAGAACCAAGACGACCAGTTCCGGTGGCGAATGTACCGCATGGAGACTTGTCTGAGTCGTTTTTTCGGGATTCCTCCTGACATGTCGACTACACGCCAGACGTTTTTCGTGCCAGGTGAGCCTGCTCAACACCAATCATTCACGAGTGAGGATAACGATTGCAGACGAGCTAATCCTCAAACTCACCTTGTAGATGCGGATTCTCGATTTACTCGCGTACTTTGCCTGGGGATCGAGAACGATTTGATGCTGATGAACGTTTTGGTACGTGGCGTGTGTCCCTTGGGTTCCCCCCTCTGAGAGCTCACCTCGACTTTCTGCCCCACCAGTGCTTCACAGCATTTGACCTGTGGCTCAACAACTACGCTATCTCAGCACTTGCCACGTACCTGTTGGAAGGGCTGCTTCTGGGGCTTCGAGCTCATTTCGGCAGTAAGAATATCGCGAGGCATTCACTGGTCGATGGGAGATTCTTGATCTGAGGAGCACACTAAATACAACTCCACAATTCCATCCACCCACTCAAGATGTACATGTACTTGCCAGCGCATGCCTTAAGTCTTGAACTCCATCGCCCTCGCCCAGTCCAACTCACTGCTGTCTTCAGAGATCACAGTCGACCAACGCAGTGCAGCAAACGACGCTGGGACACTGGCACCTTCGTGTGTGGCCTGGAATTCGGCCTCGCACTTGCTTGCGATCGCCTTGCTGTCGTACGGAGTGTCTGGCTTGCTCGTCTTGACACACAACGACGGCACACAGACGGTGATGATGTACGAGCACAGGCTCGGTTCTTCCACATTCTCAATCGTGGGCGTCTGTACAAAAAGCGATTGTAGAGTGAGATGAATATTCCCTGGCAGCCGTCCGGATTCCCTTCCACGCACCGTTGGCCTCGACTTGCAGCACGTATATACCACTTGTGTCTTCCGTAGCTCGCCATTCTCGTCACAGTGCTGCCCACCCGTGAACGAGTGAACAATCTGCGCACTGGCACTCGGAGTTGCCAACGCACGCGACTTGCCAGCGCTCTCGGCGTAAACTCCCATGCTCCAGTCACTTGGGCGGGTTCCATCGGGCTCTTCGTGATACTGGCGCACTTCCTTCTGGTAGCAGATTTCGTACGACCACCAGCCAGCGGTCGCCGTCACGCACTGCCCCGCCAACTCTTCATGAGCCTGTGCCTATAGATCCATTTACAGTGAACGTCGTCAGACACCCAGTCCAGCAGGCAGTGCTACTGATCCAACGCATTACCATTTTCTTCGCGTGCTGCTCCGCAGTCGCCGACTGTTGCTCTTCTTGGGCCTTTGGAGTGACTAAATCCATGATGCTGGTGTGGATGCACTGCTGGAAATCGTCGTGATGAAACTTCCACCTGCAGCCATGAACTTCTGTGTGAGTTTTTCCCCAGCCACTCTCCCACCTTCGCCAAGCTCCCTTCCTTCTTACCCGACATGGCGATTGCATCCTCCGCAGCGAAAGTCCTTCCAGCTGTAGCCTTCAAAGAACGTCGCCTTGCTCGTGAATGCTTCACCGCCCACGCCCACAGCCTCCTTGAAGGCCACAATCTCCATCTCCACCTGCGCAATCGCACTCCACAATCAGCCTCTTGTCTCCAGTCTCACCAAGACCCGCACACGGCAGCACGTACACGACTTGGGTTCACGAATGTATGGATGTCTCCGCCGTTCTGGCCCAGTTCGTGAGAGTGACGCGAGCTCACCGACTTGGACGTGTCCGGTAACTCGATGTGATCCCTGAACACCACAGCCAACTCAGCAAGCGTTAGCCTCACAGCTCCATTACCGACACTCCCAGAGCTCAACCACGCACTTCTTGAGCGCGATCTTCGCGCCACAGAGGCGGCAGCGCACCACTGGCCCTTCGGCGTCCGTCGCGTCCCCATTGCTGTCGGTCGTGACGACCGCGAGCTCGTGGGACGCGCTTTCCTCGTGTGGGCTGGCCACAGCCACAAGTGCACACAGTGCCAGCCACAGTAGCAGCATCTTCATGCCACTGGGCTTCATCCCACGGCTGCTTGTGCGCATCGTAGGCTCTTCCTCCTGGTAGAAAGCGACGGGAACTCTAGCGTTGGCCTCGTGCTTTCTGATTGCCATGAGCGTCGTGATGACGATGGCGGCAGGTGAAATTCAGCCATTAGCACGAATATTCAGCCAATCAGGTTGAGTATAGATATACATATTAGCCAATCACATGCGGATACGTTGTCCCATGTCATTTGGATCTCTTCATTCAAGCAAGCAGCACAGCACAATGGGCAAGCGTGGTGGTGGCGGAGGCGGTGGCAGCGATGCGAAGGAGCTGAAGATGTTCCTGAAGAACCGCATGTGGCGCGACCACTGGTACGTGATCGTGGCCGTGCTGGCGATCGTCGTCGCGGTCTTCAGCGCGTCGGTGTTCCAGTTCTCCACGTCGAAAGACCACATGTACCGCATCGAAGTGACCAACGAGCCGCTGCTCACGCGCGTGTTCCAGTCGGGAGAGCCCTGGGTCGTGCTCTGCTCCAAGCCGGACGATATCATGCCGGAGGTGTTCAGCAAAGTGTCCACGCGTCTGGCCGACAAGAGCTTTGTGGGCGTGTTGGACTGCACGCAGAAGCTGCCGTCGTCAGGCAAGACTGTGCTCCAGCGCTTTGGCATCAAGAAGAGCATCTCGCCTACGATCTTCACAGTCGCAAATGGAGAACGTCCACAGCAGGTGCGGTTAGATTGTGGGGCTAGTTGTCAGTGGTGGAAGTGAGCCGGGGGGGGGCTGATCTTTGCGTGTGGGTGTCCTTTAGATTTTCCTGAACTACCTGCAGACGTCCAAGGCGCTTGCGAAGCGAGTTGTGGAGCAGACAAAGAAGGCTGCTGCTGAGATTCTCAACTCAAATCAGTTGGATGCCAAGTGTCTCCAAAAGAGCGAGTGTGTACTACTATTGCGTGGTGCCAAGTGGAAGCCGTACGAGAAACAATGGCTTGATAAGCTCATGGCGGAGCACCGCAAGCTTCCATTTGCGTGGATCGACTCGACGATCTCCAAGCTGTCGATGGAGTCGGCGCTGCCCAAGTTCAGCGCTGGTGAGCACCGCTTGGTTCTATTCAAGAAGCTGCGGGATCCAGACACCAAGAAAACGACTGTGACGGCGAAGGCGTATCGCAACGTGTTTGAGCTCATTCCAGTGCGCCAATTCTTGGAGGAGACTTTACCTACTCAGCTCAAGGCATTGGCCAAGGCTCCTACCGTCTCGCGACGCGAGGACGTACCGAAAAAGTCGGCGAGCCGCTCGAAGAAAGGGTCTGAGGACAAGCCGGAGGAGACGTACGCTGAGCGTCGTCGTCGTGAACGGCGTGAAGCCGAGAAGGACCGAGGAGACGAATACTACTTCCCACAGGCGGTCGATGGGTCTAGTGCGGAAGAAGAGAATGGCGAATCGTCCAGCGACATCCTCGACGACGTGGACGAGGTCGTGGACTTGGATGCAGGAGACGAGTAGGCCATGGACGCATACACGCACAGCCAGGGGAAGAAGGTGGACGGGACGTACATCATGAAGGCAGGCGGTTAGTGGAAAACGTCGAGTGTTGATAGATTGTTACGCATAAACATCACCTTCACTACACTCCACTCGAAGCGATCACTCGATCTTCTTTCTCTTGTGCATCGGGCTGCTTTCCACGTGAGCAGTCCAGGCTAGTTCGACGATCTGGAGACCGCATTCCTGAGGAATGGGTCTGTTCGTATCAACTTGGTCACTCAGCGTGCGCTTCTTTTGGCGCAGCCTGACGCTTGTCTTCGCCCAAGGCGACTTGGCCTCCGCCTGCCGTCTCTGGCGCTTGGAGGGCTTCATGGGCTCCGACAACGAAGAGCGTAGCGTGCTCGCTTCATCCGTGCGACGCTTCTTTGTCCGCCGGGCCTGCTCCTGCTGCAGAACGCTGCAGGAACTGCAGTCTGAAGAGGTTCGCAGGCGACGCTTCTCTTTCTGCTTTGTGAGCTTCTCGAGCGACGACAGCCAATTCTGGGAGCTGTACTCCTTCAGACTCACGTAGCCTTCCGAGCGTTGCGGTGGCTGGCCGAGAAAGTCCACGTACGCCGCCGAGTGGCGCAGCACGGGATGGCTCTCGATCCAACATAGCAACGTCTCAAATTTGGCACGCCGTTCTTCCAACAACACGGAGGGCGACGATGTGCGCCACAGCAGCCCCAGCACGGACGACGAGATGTATTCCTTCTGTGGGAACGGTGGCAGTTCGTAGCGTTCGCCCGTGATCAGCGCCAGCGTGGCCAGATCCTCCTTGATCTTGTCGTAGAGCTGCAGGAACTCGTTGTAGCGCCGTCGCACCGCGTAGCACTGCACGTCTTCCTCCACACACGCCTCCAGCAGTCCATTGCTGGTCTTTTCGTCTTGGTGGGGACACTCCGACCGCAATTCGATGTCCACTTGGTAGAAATACACGCCGGTCTGGCCACGCGCGTACTGGTCGATGCGCAGCCCCCGCGTGGCGCGGGGGGCGGCCGAGGCCGTGTGGGCGTCAGTGGAGGCGGCTCTGCGTGCGGCGGCCCTCGCACTCGCGGCTTGGTCCATATACAGTCGCGTCTAGTCGATGGGAGAAGAGTAGTTGTTCGCTCCACGAGATCCTTTGGTTCTGGCGATGAGTCGCGTGAGTCGTGTGGAGCAGCAGGCGGATCAAGAAATGAACTAAACATGGAAAAGTGCTCCGCCCACGCACGAGGTCGGAACCAAACCGCACTTTGGAATTGTTGGAACTTCTCCAAGCACACTTCCTTCGCAAGTTGCGAATCGCAACTGGGGTTGGCGTCCGTCCATCTCCTTTTGAGGTAGCACAAGAGTCACTTTCGCGCTGCTTTTTGACGGAACGGTACGATCGGAGGTATCCAGTATGACTGACCCGCACAATAATTGGTTCTGCAGTTCTGTACTCTTTTAGGAACGACAAAATTATGGATTGGATCTGCAGCCTGCAGAGCAAAGCACGCAATTCCTGCTCCGGATGCTCCGTTCTTTCGCGCGCAGCCATCGATTTTCGCGCGAAAGAATGTTCTGGCCAGCACGACTGTGGATCTTGTATCTCTTCTCTGAACATTCTGCCCTGGACTAAGATTTATTGACTGGCTTTCGAGTGAAGTGCGTCCGCACGAACAGGGGAGAAAATGAACATGGTGGCAGGACCAGCGGGCGGCCGTGGCCACTTGCCATGCTGCTGTTTAGCACGCTGTGAAGGAGCCTGTGCGCACTCGCAGGTAATGAACACTCAAACTTCTCAGTATCTATTTCAGTCAGCACTGCACGTTGATACGGTATGTCTATGCGTAGACACCTCACAAAATCCTCATCAATGATGGCTGCGTTCGAAGGATTTCCATACAAATTCGCTGGTGACGGGGCCCAACCATGAAGGGACGTTTGGAACCAGAAGGGAACTTGACTTCAAGAATCGCAACGAGTACCCCGACCCCTAATCGATGGGTTCGCGCCACATTTCTTCAGCTGGAGGGGATTTTATCCTTCAAAAGTTCGAACTGGTGTGAGACAGTTTCACGAATCGAAGAAATTTATCACTGACGAAAATTACCAAACCTGTCTCAGGCTCTCCAAAAACCGGATCGATCGATTGAAGAGTCACTGGATGGATCTTGAAGAGTCACTCGTGCGCAATGGCTGCGGTCTCCAGTCGACTCCTCCAGTCCCAAATCCCAACCACTACTGGCCTCGTAGTGAC
>JAADXI010000026.1:0-62902 GCA_023337615.1 Pythium brachiatum | reverse complement strand
ATGCCGAGCAGACGCCACTTACGCTCCGATGCATCCGTCGGTCGGACCTCATACAGCGGCTTGAATGAGTCGGCGACGCCGAGGTTGTCGTCGAAGATGTTGGGCAGCAGCCAGTACTCATAGCCGACCATCCACAGCGCGAAGAAGATGACCAGACGAACAACGACGAAGACAGCGATGAAGATGAGGAACGTCACAGACAGGTACCACAGCGCGACCTTGGCCCACTGCGGCCAGATAGGGAAACACGTGATGACGAGGAAGCCGAAAATCAGCAGCGCAGTCAGGATGTTGCGCATGGTCTTGGAGCCCTCGTACATCCAAGTGTAGTATCCATCGAACGTGAAATCCTGGGCCTTCGACGGCGCGAGCAGCTTGCGGTTCTTCGCGTCGCGGTCCGAGCGGTGGATGTAGCCGTGGTGCAGCAGCGCCTGGCCAATAGACAGCACCTGCTCCTTGGAAGTCAGATCCGCAAAGTGCTTCTTCGCACCCGCGCTTGCCAGCAGGAACGACGCGAGCTTGTCGCCACGGAAGTACTCCACGCGCTTGCCGATCTCGATGGCTTGGCGCACCTGCATGCCCTTGCGTCCACGCAGCAGGTCAGCCATGCGCTTGATGCCAGCATCGCTCTCCCAGGACTTGCCAGTCTGAATGAAGATACACAAACACCAGTCAGTACGCGTGTTCACGTGCATATTCGTCGGCTCCATGGAGACGTACGGTAGCGGGCACTGACGGCTTCTCCGGGGCGTCCGACATGGTTCTATAAGTGGTTCGGCGGTCTGGCGTGGATGTGGATGTGAGCGGGGCTGCTGCAGTGGTCCAGCGCGCGCGCGATGTGAGAATTCCAGAAGGAAGTTCCGATTTTCCCCTCCGCTCCGGAGCTGCTCGCTGTCTCTTCACGTCTGCCTCTGCCAGCGGCAAAAGCGCACCACCACCCTCAACAGGCAACCTCCCTATTTGTGGATTGATGCAACTGTTGTCATCTTGCAATCAGTGACGTGGCTTGCCAGCAGCTCCGGTCACTCTCACGAGAGGACCGAGTGCCAACAAAGTACCGCGAATATGGTACATGTATGGTACAGTGTACCATCTTGTGAGGAGCTCCCCGAACATGCTGAGCAAAGAAGACTGCAATACTTTCCGACGCGGAGAAGCGATACTAGCATGATGAGCAGCTCTCTCCGCATCGGCGGAGCAGGCGCCGTGGTGCAACTGGATGCGGATGGATCGGACGCCTCAAAGCCAGTGTACTTGGTCTCGCCGGCGTCGCACATTGGCCGCGTCGTCACGGGCGTCGTGCTCATGGGAGAAGGCAACAGCGCCAAGGCTCCTGGCACGGACAGCACCGCGAGTGCGGCGGAGAGGTTCGGTCTGGCCAGCGTCGCATTCGCAGACAAGCTCGCGGAGCAGGGCTACAAGGTCGTGGTGGTGGACGCCGCGTGGACCAAGGCGAAAGAGGAGGACTTGCAAGCGGACGCGGCGCGCGCAGAAGAAGCTGCGGCGTTCCTGAAGCGCCACCACGACGTGCAGCGCGTGGCGTTCCTGGGCTACGGCGCTGGCGCAGACGTGGCGATCAGCATCGCACTGGTGGAGCCTGTCGCGCAGCCTGCGTTTGATTGCTTTGTGGCACTGTCGCCGGAAGGACGCGGTGCCTTCACATCCAACGAAGCCACGACGGCACTCGCTCCGACGCTCCTGCTTGTTGGTGCGAAGACGACCTTTGCGCGGTCTGATGCGGTAGGTCATTGCATACTCACCGGTTTTGTGAGAGGATCGTACCCTGACGCTTGACGCTGGATGGTGGTGATGGATGCAGTTTCAGCAGCTCCAAGATACATTTGCCAAGCACCCAGTGCCGCCGACCAGCCCACCGACGTTCCGGTCGCGCGTGTTCGCCAACCAAAGCAAAGGATTTGCATTTTCGGGCATCACCGACGAAGATGCAGCGACACAGGCCATCGCGGAGGTGCTCGACTGGCTCGTCCTCCATCTCCACCGCTTCCGCGTAGCCGCGTGTACGAGTGACACCGACCCTTGGTAGGTCCTATGGTGTACTCCATGCCTCTATACGACGCTGACGACTAAATTAATCATTTGCAGGTGGCCTCAAGGACGCAACGGACCGTTTTGTAATGTCGGTCAGAAGACTTGGCAGGAGGAGCGAAATGCGTGGCTGACTGCGACCGTTGCACGGTACGATCTGTTCGCGTCTTGGCTAGCCCCCAGCTCTCTTATACTAATCCGCGTGTATCCCATCTCCGCAGCCCACCTCGCCCACCGCCCGTCCCCAGCCATTTGCTCTTCGATGGGCTCTCGAGTATGAGGAGAACGTTTGATCTGCCGCACCGCATGGCGCTTGGAGACGTCGTGGAGCTGTTTGTGGAAATTTGGGAAGTTCAGCAGTAATGAGGGATCCTCGATCCCATTTCGCACAACAGAAAGGCTGCTCAATCAAATGCGCTGCTCCGCCGGCATCAAAAGGTAGATTTTCGGAAGGAAATACACCTCCCAACCTCCAGATCACTCTAATTTTGGACTGAACTATTCACCCACACACAGACTCCGCCTGTGGATGGTGTTGTCGCTTGTCATTTGTCTGTGCAGCAGAAAATAGCAGGCGCGCTCGGTCCCTCATCCCCGCCCCAGGCAGCCACCCCTCCAACCTCTTCGAGCCTGTTCCGGCTGCTTGTGATCTCTCAAGGTCTGTGTCTGAGGAGCTGGAAGCAAAAGAAACCCGAGCAGAGCCCCCGGACGGAGAGTCGCTGTCCACGATGAGCAAGTCGCTGGCAGACGCCTCGCCTCCAGACACGCCGCTAGGCGTTGACGGTAAGCTGCTGGAGGATGTTTCTCTGGAGGCGACGTCGCTCGAAGCGCTCGAGAGCGATTTCCAGGAAGTGTTGGCTGAGCTGGCGGGCGACAAAAGTCTCGAGCGCTTCCGCCTCGAGTATGAAAAGCTGCATCGCGCACTGAAGAAATCTAACGGCCAGGAGAAGAAGCTCATCAAGAAATGCCGCGAGCTGAACGCAGAGATCATCAACAATGCCGCGAAAGTGCAGACGGCGCTCAAGCTATCGCAAGAAGACCAAGCCAGCATCGCGTCGCTCAAGAAGGAGATGGAGAAGGCGTGGAAGATGGTGGATGCGTCCCACGAGAAAGAGATCCGCGCGAAGGAAACGATCCAGCAGCTCAAGGAAGAGATCAACAATCTCAGTCGACTGGTGGAACAAGGCGCGGGTCTGAGTGTCGGGCAGGAGAACATGCTCAAGGAAGTGATGCGTGCGAAAGAAGAGCTTGCGCGTGTGAACGAAGAGCACGAAACCAACGCGAAAAAGGACCACGAGCGCATTCAGGAGCTCCACAAGCGAGTGTCCGAGATGGAGCAAACGGCGACCCAGCAGAAGGCCGACATGCAGACGCTAAAGGATCAGTTGGCGATGAAGGCCGCAGAGCAGGAGCGCGAGCTGCGTCGTCGCGAGCGACTGGACAAGGAGCTCAAGGACGTGCGCAACAAGCTCGAGAAGAAGACAGCGGACCACACGATGCTCACGACCGACTACTCCAAGACGCAGAGCCACTCGCAGTCGCTGGAGAAGCAGCTCGCAGAGGCGCGTAGTACGATGGACAAGTACGTGCGCGACTACGAGACGCTGTTCAGCCGAACGCAGAAGCTGACGGACTTGCTCAACGAGCAAAACGACAAGACGATGCAGTTGGAAGTGGAGAAACGCAACCTCGAAAACGAGCTGAAGATGAAACAGGACGAAGCCAACCGGATCCGCGTGGAGAAGGCCATGGCCGAGCGCAAGATTGACAAGGAGAAGCGGAACCAGCAGAAGTTGGAGGAGAAGCTAGAGGACGAGCACACCTCCAAGCTGGTGCTACAGACGCAGATCAAGAGTTTACAACGCGACTTGGACTCGGACAAGATCAACGAAGACCACTTGCGTGCGGAGATGGAGGCGCTGGAGCGAGAGAAGCAGATGCAGATGAAGAACGTGCAAAAGTCGGATGCCAAGGCCAAGAAGGCGCAGGACGAAGTCAAGACGAACGAGCGCGTGGCCAAGAACCTGGAGCAGGAGCTGGCAGCGTTCAAGCAGGAGGCGGCGAAGCAGCGTAAGCTCATTTATCAGCTCGAGAAGGAGCGCGAGAAGTATGGCATGGAGGCATCCGAGCAGCGCAAGCTGTACTTGCAGGCGGAGGAGGAAGCCAAGCTCAAAGAAATGCGCATCCACGAGATGCAGAAGAAGCTGAACGAAGGCGAGACCAAGCTCAAGCAGCAGCAGCAACTATACGAGGCCGTGCGTAGCGAGCGCAACTTGTACAGTAAGAACCTGATCGAGAGCCAGGATGAGATCGCCGAGATGAAGCGCAAGTTCAAGATTATGACTCACCAGATCGAGCAGCTCAAGGAAGAGGTCTCGGCCAAGGACATCGCGCTCGTGAAGGAGCACTTTGACCACCAGAAGGTCGAGAAGCAGAAGGAGCAGCACAAGAACGAGCTCGCGCGGCTGCGGGCATTGCTGGCGACCAACGAGGAGACCATCAACAATCAGGACGCCGAGATTCGCAAGCTCACGACCATGATCCGCCGCATGGACGACGAGGCGCTGGAGCAGCGCAAGGAGTACGACCAGGTGATCAACGAGCGAGACATTCTGGGCACGCAGCTCATCCGCCGCAACGACGAGCTGGCGCTGCTGTACGAGAAGCTCAAGATCCAGCAGTCGACGCTGAGCAAGGGCGAGGCTCAGTACCAGGAGCGGCTGCAAGACATCCGCGTGCTCAAGCTCAAGATCACGGACCTCAAGCGTGAGCTGTACATCGCCAAGCACCAAGTGGGCCAGTCGGACGAGCTCAAGCGAGAGGTGTACCACCTCCAGCGCGAGCTGCTGCAGGAGAAAACCAAGGTGAAGGCGCTTTCGGAGGAATTGGAGAATCCCATGAATGTCCACCGGTGGCGCAAGCTGGAAGGCAGTGATCCAGCGACGTACGAGCTGCTGCAAAAGATCCAGACGCTGCAGAAGCGACTCATCCAGAAGACGGAGGAGGTCGTGGAGAAGGATCTGGTGATCCAGGAGAAGGAGAAGCTGTACGCGGAGCTCAAGACCATTCTGGCACGGCAGCCCGGGCCAGAAGTCGCTGAGCAGCTCAGTTGGTACCAGCAGGTCGTCCGTGAGAAAGAGAAGCAGCTCAAGAGCTTGCTGAGTGAGCAGAACATGTTCCAGTCGAAAGAGAACGAGCTGAAGTTCGAGATCGAGCGACTCGCGCGGGAGCTCCACGAGTTCAAACGCAAGTACTACAAAAAGAAGCTCGAAGACAAGATGCGCGACAAGAGCGCGCCGGTGGTCACAAGGCCGAATCAGTCGCCCAGTGGCAGCGGCGAGCGGCTGCCCAACCTCACAGGCAGCACCACCAAGCCGTCAATGGGCATGGGAGGCACGAGGCTGAGCCCGGCGGAGGCACAGAAGCAACTCGCGGTGGCCTCCTCCAGTCGATACATCGGCGGCGGCTTCAGTTTGAACCAGTAGGTACTAGTAAATACATAGAACAACGTCAACAATCGCAACCCTCGAAAGCAACGTGCTCTGTATTGTCGCCGTTCAATCCCGACGACTCACGCGCCCTTGGTCTCACTGCGTCGACACTAATCGTCCTTACAGCGTGGGCAGCTCACAGCTCATCCTTCTCGCTCGTCGAGATCTCGTCGTCGAGGTTCTCCGTCTCCTCTTCCTCCTCCTCAGCTGGCTCTTCCTTCTCCTCCACCTCCACCGGGACTTCAATCTCTGGCTCCAGCTCCAGTGACTCCAGGCCCATGTTGCCCTTCATGATGCGGTAGACACGCGAGGCGAAGTGGTCGAAGTCGTTCATGTCGAAGCCCGAGTTGATCAACGCCGCGTCGTACAGCAGCCACGCGAGATCCTGGGTCTCGTCGTCGTCCGGCTTGCTCGTGAACAGCGCACCCAGCTTGGTGATGATCGGGTGGCGAGGGTTCAGCTCCAGGATGGCCGAGCTGGGGCCACTACCTGTCGATGCTGTGCGGTCCGCGAAGGTCTGCGACTTCATGATGCGCTGCATGTTGGCTGAGTGCCCCCACTGGGACGTCACCATGATGGCTGGCGAGTCCACCACGCGCTGCGAAGTCGTGACCTTGGAGATCTTGTCACCGTACAGCTTCTTGAGTGACTCGGTGAGCGCCTTGAACTTCTCATCGTACAGCTTGTCACGCTTCTCCACCAGCTTGTCGTCCTCGTCGCCAAACTTGACGCCCTCCTTGGTGATCGAGAACAGTTTCTTGCCCTCAAAGTCGGGCATGTACTGCACTGTGTACTCGTCCAGCGTGTCCACGAGGAACAGCACTTCCAGGTCCTTGGCCTTGATCTTCTCCAGGAAAGGCGAGCGCTTGCAGGCATCCACTGACTCACACGCGATGTAGAAGATCGACTCCTGCCAGTCCTTCATGCGCGACACGTACTGGTCCAGCGAGATCCACTTGCCGTCGCTCTTGTTCGACTTGAAGCGCAGCAGCTTGGTCAGCTTGTTGCGGTTGGCCGAGTCGTCCATCACACCGAGCTTGATGTTGCGGCCAAACTGCTCCCAGAACTTGTTGTACTCTTCGTTCTCCTCGTCCTCCTCATCTTCGTCGTCGGCCTTGACATCCTTGGACTTGTCCTCCTCCTTCTTCTTGTCGGCGGCCTCAGCGTCCTCCTCTTCCTCCTCGTCCCCCTCTTCGTCATTATCGCCCTCATCCTCCGAGAGCTTGCGCAGCATCTCCAGCACCTTACGCACGAGCTTCTTGCGCATGACGCGGAGGATCTTGTTCTCCTGGAGCGTCTCTCGCGACACGTTGATTGGCAGATCGTCCGAGTCCACGACACCCGTGATGAAGTTGAGATAGCGCGGCAGCATGTCCTTGAAGTCGTCCGTGATCAGCACCTTGCGCACGTACAGCTTGACGTCGGCGTTCTTGTTCTCAAAGCGCTGGTACAAATCGTGCGGCGCCTTGCCTGGGATGTACAGGATCGACTTGAACTCGATCTCGCCTTCGGCCTTGAAGTGGATCCACGACAGCGGGTCCTCCGAGTCCTTGTGGATCGACTTGAAGAAGCTCTTGTACTCGTCCTCCGAGATGTCTTCCTTGGGACGCGTCCAGATCGCCTTGACTTCGTTCACGCGGTCCCACGACCACACTGTGCGGGTCTCCGTGCGCGTCTTCTTGGTCTTTTCCGCCGGCTCTTCCTTCTCTTCCTTGGCTTCCAGCTCCTCGCTCACGTCTTCGTCCTCCTTCATAGCTTCCGCCTCCTCCGTCTCCTCCACCTCGTCCTCGTCGTCCTCTTCCTCCACTTCGAAGCTCTCCGTGCTGCTCGAGTTGACGTAGATCGGGAAGTTGATGAACTCGGAGTAGCGCGACACCAGTCCCTTGAGCTTGTTTTGGTCCTGGAACTCCGTGGCATCCTTCTTCAGAAACAGCGTGATCTCCGTGCCGCGGCCGAGCGTGTTGCCGCGCGGATCCTTGGCCACCGTGAACGACGCGTTGGCGTCCGACTCCCAGATGTGCTGCTCGTCGTCGTTGTGCTTGGAGATCACGCGCACGCGGTCCGCGACCAGGTACACCGAGTAGAAGCCGACGCCAAACTGGCCGATGAGGCTCGTGTCGCCCGAGTTCTTCTGCAGCATCTCCACGAAGTTGGCGGTGCCTGACTTGGCGACCGTACCCAAGTTCGCCACGAGGTCTTTCTTGGTCATGCCCACGCCCGTGTCGCGGATCGTGAGCGTGTGCGCGTGCTTATCGAAGCTGATGCGGATGTCCAGGTCCTTGTGCTCGCCCAGCAGCTTGTCGTTCGAGAGCGCGAGGAAGCGGATCTTGTCCAGCGCGTCGGACGCGTTGGAGATCAGCTCACGCAGAAAGATCTCCTTGGTCTTGTACAGCGAGTTGATGAGGATGTCCATGAGCCGCGACACCTCGGCCTGGAACTCGAACTTCTCGCTGCCGTCCAAGTGCGCGGCCTCCAGCTCGTCCACCGACAGCGACGGCGCGCTTCTGTTCGACAGATACATCATCCACAAACAGTCGCATCCAGTCGCGTGAGTATTTTACAGTGCGCATACGCAGCCTTTCTCAGTCAATCCCAAGTACGCACCCGACAGGCGAGTCCGCGCCCGCGACCGTCACGTCGGCCGCCGTCAGCGGCAGCTGCGCCACGCTGCACAGCGCCAAGCACACGAGCAGCAGCGCCAGCACCAGCGAACGCATCGTCTTCGTAGTGAGGTAGTGGGTAGTGTTGGGTTGGGTTGAGTCCTTGTCCGCCTTTCTGGTCGTCGGCAAAATGCGGAATGGCCGACGAACGACGTGGCGCTTTGATACGCTTCAACCAGCAGCTCCCAGCCGCTCCACACAACGCGAGCTGACTTCGAGCCGAGCCGAGCCGAGGCGACAGCCGAAAAATAGAAAAACCACGCTGAAAAATAGAAAAACCCACGCGCGAACAGCCGTCGAAGGTCGGGTTCTAGAACGACCTGCGAAACCCAATTTCGAATTTCGAAGATTCAGTTTCAGAGGCTCCCACTTCAAGATGAGGTTTTCCGATTGGTGAACTAAAACCTCGTCGCTGTTGACGTGGAAACACGGCATCAATTGCGAAGTAACGCAGGCAAGCATGCGCGTGGGCGTGAGCATAAGCGTGGCTGCATGTGCGGCCCTGGTGGCGGCGCAGCTGCCCAGCGGCGCGGCATGGACGAAGAGGTACTAGTGGCGCATGGAACGGCGCTGCGCTGCGCGTTGGAAGCGGCTCACGAGCGTCGCTGGCGGCGAAATGGCACTGTGTTTACGATAGATGGGATCTGTCCAAGCGGTTCAAGACGCTGGGCCACGCGGAGCTCGAGTGCGATGGCAAGATCCTGCCAGCTGCGTGCTGCCGTACGTCGTGTGCATCTTTGTGTGGTCGAGTGGAGCTTTTCGTCGCTAATGTGGAGGCTCTGTGTGTGTGGTTGTGCGCAGTTTGCCAGTCGATCGTGCACGAGATTGAGACGCAACTCGACAGCACTCCCGTAGGACGCAACGTATCACTGTATGCAGATTGAAGACTGTACTGACGCTTGCTGCGTGCAGGACGACTACGAATTGGATGTGGTGTTCCGCATCAGCGAGGAGAAGAAGAAGATCAAGTACTCCCGCAGCGAGGTGCGGTTTCCACCACCACCACCAGCCTCATCAGTGCGGCTTCTTCATGGAGACCTGACATCTGTGCTTGCCACAGGCCCGTATCCTCGAAGTTTTGGACAACGTCTGCGACCGCCTCCCTCTCCAGCTCCCTGACTCGACGAAGAAGTCCCAGAGACTGCTCTCGGACGCGGTGAGTCGCTCTCTTCTGGTCAGTCGTTCTGGTGGTGACTGGGGACACGGACTCACACTCGTGATGATTGGCTCGTACTGCAGTGCACTTCGTTCGTTGGCGTGTACGAAGATGAGCTCACGCGGGTCTTCTTCAACGACTTCGCCCCGGCGAAGCAGCGTGCGTGTTCCTCCAGCATCAGTGGTACGCTTTCTCCACACACGCTTCCGCGAATGTTCCGTCACGCCCCTCTCGTCCTGACGCCCGTGTTTGTTTATATACTCAGTCTGCCCGGCCGCTTCCACGCAGGAGCCGAGCAAGCAAGAGCTGTAGAAGCCGCTGAGGATAGATAGACGGCGACGCATGTGCGTGAGAGCCCCGAGCGGCAGTTGGTGAAGCCAAGCGGCAAATACAGTATGAATCCCCTGTGAAGCTTGAACCTGATACAGTCGGCGGAGCATTCTTCCCGCCCAACGACTAGTCTTTGATATCCGATGCTTCCTCTCAAGCAGCCGGACGATTAATACGAAGTAGGTCCGAACTAGTGTAGTCGATGGGCTCTCCAGTCAACGCGGCGTATCCGGTGCTTGGTCCGGTCGGGACTCGCTGACACTAAATACGTACTTCGAAGTACTGCTTTTCGGACTGTCTTCCGTGTAGTAGATACAGTAGTTACGACTGCATCGTCGTCACCACGAGCGCCACGTTGGCGCTCCGGCAGATGGAGTTCAGGCAGACAAAGCGCAGGCAGATGGAGCTCAGGCGCAGACGCCACGTGACGCCATACGTGTACATACTGTGCAGTACAGTACATCAGTTCAGGCCCTGACACCGACGCCATGCTGGTCCATAGTACTGTGCACCCATCCAGCCATCCGGCTCCCAAACACGCCCGCAACCAAGCAGATGGGCAGCGCCATCACTGCGTCGCCCTCCACTCGGATCGGATCGGATCCCACAGACCGACTCAAGCCGTGGCCTGATCGAGGCCTAAGCTCATTGTTCAATTGGCTGCTTCCAAGCCACCTTGCACAAGTCTCGATGGTCTCTGCTTCGTTCTTCTATCTCCCCGCACTGGCGGCTGTCGCCTCGCTGCTGTCCACCACTGTCGTCGTAGACGCTCATGGATGGATCGACTGCCTGGACACGGACCGCACTGTCGTCTACGACAAGGCCGGCGCGTGGATCTACGCGGGCACGGGCGGCAACGGGCTCTGCAGGGGCTACATCAACGACTATCCCGGCCGCGGCGACAGCAAGATCAACGACAAGATGACCTACCAGCTCGACGTCGTGGACGTGTTCAAGGGCGCACCGCTGTGTGCGGCTGGGCCGATCGACTACTCTGTGTGGCGCCACCGCATCAGCGTCAAGACGGGCGAGAAGATCTACTTCGCGTATACGGACAACGGCCACACGGCGAGCGACAACTCGGGCAAGGACTCCACCTACGGCCTCTACTGGACCGGCGTCCCCACGACCAAGCTCACGCAGACGACGGAGCTCTCGGACTCCAAGCTCATTGATGGCAAGATCCATCGCTACGACGACGGCAACTGCGGTCCGAAGAAAGAAGGCCGCGCAGGCGAAGGCTTTCCGTGCGTCGGCGAGCTGGTGATGCCGGCGAGCGCCAAGCCCGGCATCTACAACCTGGTGTGGTTCTGGATGTACTACAACGGCAACGTGACTGGCACGCCGGACACCGGGCTGCGCGGTTCGGCGTACACGAGCTGCTTCCAGGTCGAAGTCACCGGCTCAGGTGGTGCCGCTGACGAGGAAGACGGCGACGACGACGTTGAGGCAACGACGGCGCCGCCAAAAATCGAAGAAGGCGAGATCGACCAAAAGCCCGTGACGGCGACTCCAGCTACAACTGGAACTGCCAAGCCCACGCTCGCGCCCGCAGGGGTGACTGCAAAGCCCACGACGGCACCCACGACGGCAACGCCCAAGCCCACGACGGGAACTACCAAGCCCGACGTTGCTGGAGATGCCACGAAGGCCCCCACTACGGCGACTCCTAAGCCCACCCAGAAGCCAGCGACTCCCAAGCCTACGCAGAAGCCTACTACACCAGCAACTCCCAAGCCCGAGGTTGCTGGAGACGCCTCGCTGGCACCCACGTCGACGCCGTCAAAGAGCTCCGGCTGCAAGGCTCGCCGCGACTAACGTGAGTTCGGATTAAGGATTGTGTGTTGAAGTTTGCTATAGTTCGTTGTTGTATGAATTAAAGAAATCGCTCAGCGGTGGTCTGCTTGCTTATCGCGAACACTCTAGTTGCTGAGATCGTACTGCTGTGCTAGAGACGCGCTACGCCGTCGTTGTGAGAACTGGCAGCGCGCGATACGCGTTGCACTCGACGTTCTGGTCCCAGTTTCGCTGGCGACTGTCGCCGCACGCCAAGTACAGCTCGCACAAGTGCGTGGTGGAGCTGTGGCAGCTCATGGGCGACTTGTGGCGGCACCGCAGCTCCTGCACCAAGCCGCCCAGTTCATCCACCTGCGGCACGATATCTCGCTGAGGTTTGAGCGTGAGCACGTAGTCGCGCACGTCCTGGGCTTCCACGCCAAAGCGACCACGCGAGTACAGCAGCCCCGGGCCGGAGAGGGACACAGCCTGGGCCTTGACCTTGGCTCCGAGCACGCCGGCCATCGCGCCGCCCAGACTGTGGCCAGTGATCACGAGCTTCTCTCCGACGCGAGCCTTGACCTCCACAGCGTGGTCCACGAGCGGATCAAACACAGGAGGCGGCATGAACGACGCCATGGACTTCATGGAGAGCAGGTTCACAACGAAGTCGCGCGGGAGCTGCTTCAGGAATGGGATGAACACGTTCACGGCTTGCATGACGAGGATGCCGAACCAGTAGTGCAGGTCCTCGAGTGCATCGGCAGCCGATGCTGTGCCACGCACTGCCAAGACCGTCATGTTGAGTGAGGGGAAGAAGACTTCCATCCACACCTGGTGCTCGCTGGCGTTGTTGTGGGCCACAAACGTCCAGTCCTCGAGATCGGTGCCGTTGAATCGGTTGCGAAGAGAGGCTTCTTGGATGTCCGGTGTGGATCCGTACGCTGCATCAGCGATCAGCGCCAGATCCAGCACTGAGAGCCCATCGTAGTCGACGCTGCACACGGGATACTCAATCGTCTGGGACAACGGCACGAAAGTCTGCAGGCTCGCGAGATCCGTCGCGTTGGTCGACCCACCAAGCTGGAATTCTCCTCCGGTTACGAACGTGCCGATGATGACGGTGGAGGAGAAGAAGATGAGCGAGAGCACGACGAACGCGGTGATAAAGTGGCGGAATGTGTTGCCGAAAATCTGCGGGAAGCGGCGCTGCGTGACGTTGCTCAGCATGATGAGCGCGACGCCCATGAGCGGCCAGCCGACCATGAACGACCAGAGCGAGATCAGCGCAGTCAACACGCAGATGACCGACAGAACGATCATCTGCGTGCCGTGCGAGAGCCGCCGCCACGGATTCTTAGCGCGCAGTCTCGCGCGCGCGTCACGAACGTTCTGGAGGCGGAAAGCTACCTGGCTCGTGGAGCCGTACGTCGCCGCTGTGGTGTCGTTCAGTCCTGCCGCAGCGGAGCCTTGGACATCTGCGCTGCTGCGAAGGGCCGAGTCGGCGTTGTCGTTGTCAGTCGATGGGCCGGCAGTACGGCGGCGGATCCACGCGAGAGGGTTGATGAACACGCCGACGTGGTGATAGAAGCGGAAGCCTACGTCCAGCAGCCATAGCTGCTCGGCTTGCTTCTCCTGCTGCACACTGCGCACTTCGCGGTGCAGCATGCGGCGCTTGCGGCGGTAGTGGCTCACGAGCGCGCGCATGTGCGGGTTGCGACTGCTCCAGAAGTGGCAGCCCATCCACAGGACCACGTAGAAGCTCACGAGGTAGAAGCCGTTGCGCACGTAGGTGAGAAAGGCGCTGTACGGCGACCACGAGTCAAGCAGCTCAAAGAAGAACATGACGGTTGTGAAGATCTCAAACAGCACGGGGCACAAGAAGTCGACAACGAGGAACGTCGAGAGGCCGATGTATGTGCCTTCAAAGTGCGTCTTCTGCATGAGAGTTGTGGCCAACACAGCACCGCCGACGCGTTTCCAGCGGCGACGAGCCGGAGAAGTCTCCACGACGCCTTGCTCGAGAGCCTCTTCCTGTGTCTGGTCCCACTCGGAGATCTCTTCCTTGGCCTGCTCGACACCTTCCTCTTCATCTTCGGGATCCACGAATGGATCTTCTTCAGCCGTGATCAGAAACGACTTCCGTGGTCGCATGGGCTGCTCTTCGTGCAGCGATTCACGGCGCGCAGTCGCCTCTGCGACGGCTTTAGCTTTGATCTCACTGCGGTTGCGCACGTAGTGGAACACAACCCCCACCGCCAAGCGGAAGTTGGGCAATCCGCCGTCGTCCTTGGAGACCGCATCGAAGAAGAACCGCGAGGTCTCTTCGAAAAAGTACGAGAGGAAGAACAGCATCACAGGCAGCAAGGCCAGCAAGACGACCGACCGCACGACGTACTCAGTCGTGAACGTACGCGCGCTGGGCAGGAAGATAGCGAAGAAGATCTCCATGAGCATCGTGAACGAGAACATGAGCACGACCATGAGCGTGAGGAACGACAGGTAGCCGAAGCGGATGCGGCACAGCGTGCGGTACACGCGCCACGACGTGCGGTCCTTGTTGAACGCCAGCAGCTCCTCGGCGCGCGCCTCGCTCGTGGCCATGGCCGTGTCCTTGGCTGCGAACGCCGCGCGCACGTGTGTCGACGGCTGGAAGGCGGGCCGCATCTTGCGTTCTTGAGAGGCGTCTCCGCTCGCGTTGGGGTCCTGGGGCTTCACTTCCGTCGATGGGACCTCGCTCTCGTCCGCGAAGTGCGTCGGCCGTGCGGCGTCTTGGGAAGTGGGATCCATGACTGCACTGCGAGCGGCGGCTTCAACTGGTGGCTGGTGGATGAGCAGCGCTGATGCTGATGCGGAAGCGGATGCTGAGACCTGCGCGCTGATTGTGACTGGCCGTGGCTCGTAATCGTTCGTGCGGCACTGCAGTGGCGGCTGCGCACTGCGATCACGGTCGGATTGTGATCGGGTGATGCAGTGGAGCTGTTCAAGTGGGCGGATGAGACCGCAATCCGATGGGGACGCAGTGCCGTAACGGCTGCGGTCTGAGATAAATTTGGGGTTGTGTAAATCCAAAACGAGTGACCAATCAAATCCTAAAAAAAGAATCTCCACTGATACAGTTTTACCCCAGAACAGAGCGCCTGCATACAAATTTTCCCTGTCATATCTGTTCACTTGAAACAGCAGACTCCCAATAACTGATCTACTGAAATATGATACCCCGCAATTCCTGCTCAGTACCACTCCCGCACTGTTCTGGGGTAATACTGTACGGCGAGTCAGCGTCGATCTCATTTACAGTAAAGATGATTCAGGATCGATAAATCAGGGTTACAATTTGGGGTGAGGCTGAGTGTACCCCATGCGAACTTAAGAGAGCGAACTTAACGGGACAATGCAGCTCCGTTTCCCACTCCAGTGACCTCGTCGGGACCAAAATGGAGAGCTTGGTGGCGACTCCGAGCAACAGCGTCGCGCACACGCAGCTGCCGGACGTGTACGGCCACTCGCGCAAAGTGTACGCGCTCGAGTTCAACTGTAACGGCACGCAGCTGGCGTCGGGCTCGATCGACAAGACCATCCGCGTGTGGGACGTCAACTCGGTGAGAGAAGACGCAGAGCTCTGGAGGTTGGTTGGGATATGCTGACTGCGTGTGTTCTATCAGTTCTACAGCGGCCACGGCAAAGACCACATCGAGCTGCGCGGCCACAGCGACCCGATCAACTCGCTGGCGTGGGACCCCACGGCGCCGCACCGCCTGGCCAGCACGGGCGCCGACAAGACCGTGCGCATCTGGGACACCAAGAGCGGCAAGATCGCGCACAGCATCTCGCTCGCCAACGAGGCGCTGAACATTGTCTACAGCCATGATGGCAAGTACATTGCCGTGAGCAACTTGGAGAGCGTGACGCTGGTGGACGCGCGCAAGCACCGCGTCGTGCGCCGCGTCGTGAACCCGTACGAGGTGAGGAGCGACGCGTACTGTATAGTATTCGGTGACGGAGTATGCGCGTTGAGCCTCTATTAATCACGGATGCGCTGCTCTGATAGGTGAACGAGGTGCAGTTCAGCAAGTCTGGCTTCCTGTTCGTCGCTGCTGGTGAGTGGAGCGCCGTGGAATGTTCTCATATCAATGAGTGATCGATTGACGGATCCTCCTGAACAGGCCACCCCACGGGACACGGCACCTTTGAGATCATGAAGATCGTGGCCGAGAAGAAGGGAAACCCCAACTTGGAAAACGTGCACAAGGTACGCGGATGCGATGACGAGGGTTTCTACTGCAGCACGACGTCTAATCTATTTTGTTGTTGTTGCTGACTAGGTGAGTGCTCACGCCGGGAGCTGCTTCTGCTTGGACTTCCACCCTTCTGGACGGTACGATGGTCTCTGAGAACCAAGTGATGAAAGTTGGCGCTGATGGTGACTTCGTCGTGGTTTTTTAGATATGTCGCGATTGGTGGCGTCGACTCGCTCGTTAGCTTGTGGGATCTGGAAGAGCTCTACTGCGTCCGCACATACGCCGTCACATCGTACGTTACAGTTGGATTTCTAGTGCTGCCAGCCTTGAGTTGACTCACAGGCCTGCACAACACTTGTTACGCTATGTAGATCAAGCATCCGCACTGTCCGCTTCAACCACGATGGTGAGTTCCTTGCGATTGGCATGGACGACACCAACTTGGTCGTGCTGCGAACCCACACGGGCGAGCAGGCCTTGACGATTCAGCTGCGAGACGTGCTGCAGTACCTGTGCTGGCACCCGACAAAGAACATCCTCGCGTACGTGGGAGACAAGGCTTCGCCAGGAGACCGAAACTCCTCCAACCGAGACGGTGTTATCAAATGGGTCGAAGTCAAGGACCCAGTTCTGCAATAGTCAGCCATAGGTGTGGATTGCGTGTCTGATACAGTACCCGGTATGCAAAATACGATGGTGCACACATGCAAAGTGAAGTATTATGACGATGATGATGAAGGTGCTGTCGACACAAGCGAAGCGGTGAGCTGGCCGACGTAAGCCTCCATTTGGAGCCGCGCTCGAGCCACTCCAAGGTAGCAACTGCACTGCTTCATCGTCCCGGGTTCTCCGAGTTCCTGCGCAATCTTGTAGGCCTGATCAAATGAACGCACGGCCTTCTCGTGCTTACCCAATCGGCTCGACAGGTGGCCAAGTTGGATCCACGCGAAGGCCTCGGCTGCTCGATCGCCCACCGATTGGATGAGCTGGAGGTGCTGGTCCAAGCACGCCGCCGCCGTCTCCAGGTCGTTCTGTCGACTCGCCAGAAGCCCCAAGTTCCCCACTGCGAGAGCTTGCCCGTACGAGCTGTTGAGACGAATCGCTAAGCGCAGAGCTTCTTGGTGATGGCGTGCAGCCTCGTTTGGGTTGTTCAGCGATCCGTAGGTGAGACCCAAGTTCAAATGCGCGACGAACTTGCCAGCGTCATCAGCTGCGTCGAGGTGTTTCTGGTGGAAAGCCACCGCCTGCTGCAAGAAGCGGTTGGTGGCATCCACGAATTTGCCAGTGTACGCAAATTCTTTCGGTGCGCTGGACATGAGCTGGTAGTCGACGCCGATACAGTTCGCTGCCAGCGCCGTGAACAACTTCTGTTGCGTGCTTTCGCTGATCGAGAGCACGAGCACGTAGCAGTCAATCGCCTTGGCGTAGTCTTCGACGTTGTCGTAGATGATGCCAAGACTGTTGCCAAGTCAAGTAGACAGGGTGAGGTAAATCCAAAACGTAGCGAGCGGACGTCAGGGCGGGACTCACCACAAGTGGGCAGTACACTCGGCGTCGTGGCGGCCGGCGCGCTTGCTCGACTCGGCCAGCATGGAGTACTCCTTGATGAGCTTGGCAGACACGGCGTTGTCCTTCTCCTTGAGCTTCTGCGACGAGCAGCATGCGAGCCTAGCAACCAACTCATCTCCGTTGTCGTACGAGTGGAGGATCGTGTGGCGGAGCTTCTGCTGTGCGACGGCGTGCGGTGCGAACGTGGTCTTGCGGATGCGATCGTCGCGCGTCGCAGCGTACACGCGTCCAGGAGTTTTGATCTGACATCCAAACAAACAACAGCATTAGCCAAAGCTATTCAGCAGTACAAGAAGCTGAGGACTGCTCACAGTCTCAGGGGCGTCGATGCGCTGCGGCAGGTCCAGTTGAGGCGCGGGCTCGGCGAGTTGCGTGCCTTCTTTGGGGTTGGCGGTCGTCACATTCGACGCGAGTCTGCAAGGTCAGCGATGGGCTACTGCATTAGACTATATCAGCAGCTTAGCTGAACTGTCTGGATGGTGCCATCTACTACTCACACAGACTGCAGTGATGGCGACTTGAGCGGCGACTTGCTTGGCGACCTCATGGCGTTGGATGGCTTCAACACCAAGGGCTCAGCGATAAATGGTGCCCCGAAACGACGCGAGAATACCGGTATTTAACCGGTTTTCACGCGAAAGAGTGAATGTGCACCAGCACTCTCGTGTGACTCGCATCGTTGTGGCTGGCGCAGACCCCAAGATCCGAGAGATCATTGAGAGAATCCCAGCGAAGCGAGCGAGCATGACGGACGTGAAGAGCGACCCGAACTGCGCGCAGCCGGCGTGCAAGTCCAAGGTGGACATGTTCAAGTCGTTCATGGGCGGGAAGGCGGCCGCCGGCGGTAAAAGCACCGGCGCCGAGGCGACGGCGAGCGAGGAGGCCAAGTCGGTGGAGCCGACGATGCCTGAGGACTGCCCGCTCGGACGGGAGGAGCTCGGGCGCTCGACGTGGGGACTGGTGGGTAAATTGTACTAGCGTAAATGCACAGAGCGTGAGAAGGATGCTTATTGACAGTGTATGCGTGTAGCTGCACTCGATGGGCGCGTACTTCCCTGACAAGCCGACCCCAGAGTACCAGCAGAAGGCGCGTACGTTCGTGGAGGCGCTGGCGCTCATGTATCCGTGCACCCACTGCGCCGAGGACTTCCAGAAGGAAGTGAAGAAATCCCCGCCACGGTATGTTGAGATTACATCGAATCACATTGTTTGTAGAATGCGGACTCGACTGACGTTGATGCTATTCTATTAGTGTCGAATCACGCACGACGTTCTCGACGTGGCTTTGTGAGCAGCACAACGTCGTCAACAAGAAGATCGGCAACCCGATCTTCGAGTGCTCGATGGAGAAGCTGGATGAGAGATGGAAGACGGGCCGTCCCGCGTGCTGGGGTGAAGACGGTGATGCGGACAGCATCCCGTCAACGCTCGGACAGGATCAAGAATAACTTGAATATAAAGTGAGGAGGACGCTGATTGTAATAGAAGAAAGAGACCTGTGGAGTCGCTGGAATGGTCACGCGGCGATATATATTTGTGTTGAAGAAGATAGCCGTCGTTGGTACTAGTATGCATCGCACAGACAAAGAGACTAGCCGTTGCCAGCAGCCGAAACCTGCACCATCAAACCGATATGAGTGTCTTTCTCTGCCTGCAAACCCACCAGCTACAGAGAACAAGAGAAGCGCACGTACGCGAGGGATGTCGTGGTGCTCTGTCAGGCGACCGAGGTACTGGTTGAGGTCCTCCACGCGCTCTCGGTAGGTCTTGCCGGCCACCTTTTCGATGTCGTCGTGCTCCTTTCACCAGTGAAGAAACCACGTCAGTCCATCGTCCTCTTTTTGATGAGCAGACCACCAGACCACGCACTCGTTTCTTGCGGTGCTCCTCGTAGCGACGCTGCGCAGGTGTCATGTCGTTGATGACAAGCACCCCACGCTCCTTCTTCTCGCTGCTGCAGCTTACATGTCAGGCCATTTACTCCCTCACCCACAGACAGTGGAGCGTCTTTCTCACCGTTCATCGTCTTCGCCGCTGTCGTCGCGATAGCGCTTCTCCTTCTTCTCCTTCCTCTCTTTCTTGCTCTTCTTCTTCTTCTTGTCACCCTTGGCCGACACCTTCAGCTTGCTGCCGCCCTTGAGCTTGAGCTTGCCGCGCACGACGTGCTCCATTCTGCTTGATGGCTCTTCGCGTGGTGGGGTCTGGGGTCCCAGAAGCAACACCAAGTCGCTTTCGTTTCTATCGTTTCTATAATTTCCCCATCATTTCTATCGTCGTCCGACCAACAATTGGGTGCCATCACGTCGACGACCATGGGACCGAAGGCGAAGGCTGTCGCTGCGCCGCTTGCAGCGGCTGAAGGAGCCACAAGCGATGAACCAGCGAGTATGGAGGTTGAAGTTCAAGGGGAGGCACCTGCATGTGCGCCGGTGGCACCAAAGGCGGTGTCCTCGAAGCTGCAGAAGCGCCGGCGGCGATGCGACTGCGGGACGGCCGAGGCGTGCTTCGCGTGTCGACGCTGTTTGGAGCAGCACTGCGTGTGCGGTGCAGCAGAGAGAGCGGCAGTGACTACGCTGTGTCCAGAGTCTCGCGCGTGTAATTGCCGCGTCCCCGTCGACGGAGCGTCCCGCTGTGTGCTGTGCCAGGGCTGTCGTCAGCCGCACAGCAACCGGAGCCACTGCCGTTGTGTGCAGCACCAGGAAGTGATGCAGCGCGTGGCAAATGGCGAAAAGAAGCAGACAGAAGTAAGCAAGTCGGCGTGTCGCTGCTTTGATCGCATGGCTGTGGACCCTGAACAGCAAAAGCGGCGCCGGAAGAGACTCGCGCTGGCAGGGAGGAGAGCAGGAATCCCGTCGTCCCACGGGTTGTACTCCAAGAAGGTGGCGGGAGCTCTCGGCGATTTCGACGAGAGTGACATCGAGAGTGACGCTGTCAATCTGCCGGCTGATGCTTTTCCGGTGGCGCGGACCGACGCGGAGGAGCTAGAAGACATGATGTCGGTCGCTGGTGTCTTAAATTCGAAGTTGTCGAAGGAACGACCAGCACCACAGCACGCGCTCGAATGGAGTACGACGAAGCCATTCCAGGCATCGATCGCGCACACGTCCCAGACCATCGCCGCCTACCAAAGACAGCTCCCGAGAGATGAGCGCGACGTTGTGAGTGGTGGCCTGCATTATGCGTGCTCTGCAAAGTGACTTGCGCTCATATTCACTGACGTTTGTGTTTGCGCGGCTTTGCCAGATCTTCGAACGCATCATGCAAATGGAAATGGAGCGCGCGTTTGAAAATGCGTTGCGAACGAAAGGTGCGTGATAGTGGTGGTGTGTGTGTGTGACTGCTTTGCGGAAGCAGCGTTGTAACCCTACGTTGTGGTGTTGGTGTTGTTTCTGCGCAGACCGAGAAGGCGCCATGCCATCTGAGGTGCGTATTTCTACTCCATTTGGGGCCCAACCATCGACTTAGACACTCACTGACGCTGTTGCTACAGGAAATCGTCGACTATCTTCTCTTGGCGGCCAGCATCAAGGCGTCCCGCATGCCCGAACTGATCGGCTCTCTAGACAACACAGCAGCGACTGCAGTGGGTGTAGTCGTGGAAGAGTACGTGCGGCAGCTCGTGGTTCGCGCGGATCGTCAGTCACTGTGTCAGACGACGAAAGCAACAGTTCAAGACTTCGCGTCCATGGTGCTGCGCGATTTCAATTTCGAGCTCTTTCTTCACAAGCTCCATCTCCCGACGCTGATGCAGTTGTCGGAAGAGCAATCGGATCATGTCACAGAAGAGCTGGTCGAGCTCATTTTCACCGAGTTCCTCGCGACCCAGCGAGCCGTTGATCGAGGTGGGCTCATGGCATCGGCTAAAAAGACGCCGCTGTGTGGTCAGATTCAGGAGATCGTGGCTGCAGAGATGGCTGCAGCGCGAGCACACGGGACTGCTGATGACGAACCGTCGCCACTCATCGCTACAGCTACACTGGGTGACAATAGCTCTGTCAAAGCAGTGACGATTACGCAGCGCACCAGCAAGCTCACAGGGCAGTTGATCTACAAATACGATGTTGCTGCCACTATTGGCGACAAGCACATTGCGAAAGTGGCCCTCGACGGCTTTGAATCTCGCCAAGGCGCCGAGCGAAGCATCGCGGGCATGCGTAAGGCGCTTGGCAAGGAAGACACGCGGGTGAACAAGATCGAACATCCTTCCCCTCCTCGCCCAGTCGAAGACCCAATTGTCAGCGAACTGTACAAACAGTTGCTGCAACAAGTCAAGCAGTCTCGGTCTTCTCTCGGGAAGGAGACGGCCCCGAAATCGTCAGGAAAACAAAAGGCGAAGCTTGTTTCCACGACTGACGTGTCTGGCGACGACAGTGACATATCCCCACGACCAAGATCTCGTCGACGAATCAGGCAACCTGCCTCGCCATCCAGTAGCTCAGTCTCATCAGCTTCCGACAGTACGTAACCGACTGGATATTGTTGGATCGACCTAGCGCAACGCTGGGGACCTCACCCTGTCTGAGCCAAATCGGGACGGTGATCCAACAGCCGACTGCCACGCGACTACAACGGGAAGCGCGTCGACGAGGCTGCGTATGCAGCGTGTGGAAGCTAGAAAGCGGGCAAATTTGCCAGCAATATGAACAAGTACGAGGTGCTGGGCGTGATTGGCGAAGGGGCCTACGGTGTCGTGCTCAAGTGCCGCAACAAAGACACGAACGAGATCGTGGCTATCAAGAAGTTCAAGGAGAATGAAGATGATGATCCGATGGTGCGCAAGACGACGCTGCGTGAAGTCAAGATGCTGCGCCTGCTCAAGCACCCGAACATTGTGGCATTGAGGGAAGCCTTCCGACGCAAGGGCCGCCTGTATCTTGTCTTCGAGTACGTCGAGAAGAACCTGCTCGAAGTGCTGGAGGACAAACCGAACGGCATCGAGAGCGAACTGGTCCGACGATACATCCATCAGCTCGTCTGCGCAATCCACCACTGCCATATCAACAACGTGATCCATCGAGACATCAAGCCTGAGAACCTGCTAGTGAACTGTACGTCGGGGGAGCATTCGCTTCGCCTGTGCGACTTCGGATTTGCTCGCTCCGTGTCGACCGGTCCGTCTGGCAGTGTGCTAGCTCACGAGCTTACGGAGTATGTCGCGACTCGATGGTATCGAGCACCAGAGCTGCTTCTTGGTGATACCAAGTACTCACGATCGGTAGACGTGTGGGCGATTGGCTGTATCATGGGAGAGCTTATTGAAGGGCAGCCCGTATTCCCAGGCGAGAGCGAGATCGACCAACTGTACTTGATCCAAAAGGTCTTAGGCCCGTTACCAAAACGCCACATGGAGATATTCGCGACGAATCCTCGCTTTTCTGGGATGAAGATCCCCGACGTCAAGTTTCCAGAGACACTGCAGCGCAAATTCAACGGCCGACTGTCGAAGAAGGGCATCAGCTTCCTCGAGCAGACGCTGCGGCTCTCTTCAGACGACCGCTTGACAAGTGAACAATGTCTGAGGCATCCGTACTTTGAAGGTCTTGCGAACATTGAAAGCATAGTGCCCGAAGACGTGGCTGCAGGAAGCCGAGATGCTTCGAGATCGGCTGGACCAGCAGAGGTGAAGCCATTGCCGCTGTCGTTTGCGCTCTCGTTCTCGGAAAAGCATGGATCGGCCTCTGATATCAGCAAAGACAACGGCGACGACAAGACAGATTGTGGCGATGCTCCAATGGAAAGTTGCCGCAACAAGTTCCCGACCACCGATCGTGGTGTTCGTGTGCCTGTGAAAGCAGAAGAGAAGTTTCTCCCAGGTGGGAAGGACAAGAGGAAAAAGAGCGCGCGGAAAGGAAGCCGGAAAGAGGAAAAGCCGCCACCGTTTACGAACGGAGGCATCTCCAATCGAAAAATCCAGAGCTCTCTGTCCGTCAGCGATTTCAACGGCGGACTGGACGATCTCGCGACCTGGAGCAATGAAGTGAGCTATAAAGAAGACGACGTTGGTGCTACTGCGTCAAATACCTCGCGGAGGAAGCAGGCAAAGAAGACCGCACCGAGTCCCTCAGCGAAGCAACTGCCCAAGCCCGGAAGTGGAGGACGAGACCGCAAGAAGCCCTCGGATGCGTCACCTCAACCCTCAGCGATGCAGGGCCTGCCACGACCCGTGTCGCGGCAATCTCTGAGCCAGCAGTCTTCGTTTGCACGCTATCTGCCTCACTTGTCAGGAGGCGTGAATGGTGAATCGTCCAACTCGGTGACCACGAGCGGATCTGTGTCCGGAGGCGTCTACGGCAGTGCAGGGGACCTGGACGACCCCATGGATGCAGACGACGTGTACAACTACCCAGTCTACCCACGCCCTGGCAGCAGCAGTGGCATCACCATGGCGGCCGCGAACCGCAAGGCGTCCAAGAAGCACCGCGAGCGGATCTCGCACGACGAGGATATGGACTGCAGCTGAGCCGGAGCTGATCAGCCCACGACCACGCCGTCGCAAAGACCACGCGGCGATCGCATCAACTACTACGTTGTATTGATGTAGCTGTGGTGCAGGGCGTGGTGACCACGGTGGTTGGCCTCTCTGTGGAGGGCTGCGATGATGGCCATGCGAGTGCCATGGCTTCGCATTGCAAGCGTCCAACTTCAAGTTGTCAAGTAAACACGGCCGACAGTACGCGTCCAGATGGAGCAATCGATCGCAACGCGTGTACGAAACACAATTTTTGATTTTAACCACCATGCTCATACAGTTTGCCATACAAATGTATAAAACAAGTGTGACTTTTTCAAAGTGATCGTGATGGAAACTCTTCTTCTGCATGCTGGTGCTGCAGCCTCATAACCCGCAACGGAACACGTTGTGCACATTCGAAATTGAGGGGCTCCGCGTTGACGAGAGCATTAACAAGACGGAGATGACGCAGAACGCTCTGGACCAGGAGCGCCAGCGCAGCGGCCTGCCCACGCGCGAGCTCACGTACGCGCTGCTCAAGAACAAGCAGCACACGGAGCTGCGCGAGCGCCTGGAGGGCCTGCTGCTGCAGGACCCGGTGTTCAACCACGAGAAGATGAACTACCTGCCGCGCGACGACCAGTACAAGCGCGCCATCCAGATGTCCGCCAAGGTGGAGATCATCGCGCGCCAGAACAACCTGAACGAGGACGACGCCGAGCTCATGCGCAAGATCTTCCAGGGCTTCGGTGGCTGCTCGTGCTCGACCACGCTGCACACGCTCATGTTCACCAAGAACCTGGCGCTGCTGTTCACGGACGAGCAGCAGAAGACGTGGATGAAGCTCGCCAACGACTGGCGCATGGTCGGCTGCTACGCGCAGACGGAGCTGGGCCACGGCTCCAACGTGCGCGGCCTCGAGACCACGGCGACGTTCATCCGCGAGACCGACGAGTTCGAGATCCACTCACCGTCGCTGCGCTCCATCAAGTGGTGGCCTGGCGCGCTTGGCCGCACGGCCAACTTCGGTGTGGTGTACGCGCGTCTGATCATCGACGGCAAGGACCTGGGCGTGCACAACTTCATGGTGCAGCTGCGCGACCTCGACACGCACGAGACCATGCCAGGCATCACGTGTGGCGACATCGGCGCCAAGATCGGCTTCAACAACGTCGACAACGGCTACTGCAAGTTCGACCGCGTGCGCATTCCGCGCGCGAACATGGGCATGCGTCTGGCGATCGTCGAGCGCGACGGAAAGTACCGTAAGAACCGCGATGTGCCGCAGGAGATTTTGTACTTCACGATGCTGCAAACCCGCATGGACTTTGCTAGTCTCACGGCCGGAGCTCTTGCCAAGGCGTCCACCATCGCGATCCGCTACTCGGCGGTGCGTGAGCAGGGCTACGATGCGAACGACCCGAAGCCCACGAAGGAGATGAAAGTGCTGGACTACCAGTCGCAGCAGTACCGCCTCCTCCCCAACCTGGCGGCGGCGTACGCCATGACCTTGAACGGTGAGTAGTGTGGTAAGCAGTTCTGTCTCTGATGTGGAGGATTGCTAACTGAGTTGTTCATGTAGGCAACCACATGGATGCGTTCAAGCGAGAGCTGTCCGTGCAGATCCAGCAGGGCGACCTGTCAATGCTCAACATCGGCCACGCCATGAGCTGTGGCTTAAAGGTGCTGACGTCTGACATCGCCTGCAACGGCATCGAAGTCTGTCGTCGGGTAGGATGAATCTGTTTTGTTTCTGTAGGCTCAACGTCATCTGTAAACTCACTTGTCTCTCTCTTATCCACGTAGGCTTGCGGTGGCCACGGCTACTTGCTCTCGAGTGGACTGCCGGTACGCTATACGTTCGGTATGCGTTCACATCCGACGTTTCTCTAACGTCAACTCTTTGCAATTGTGTAGGTTCTCTTGGGCGACATTGTTCAGACTGTGACGGCTGAGGGCGAGAACTACGTGCTGTCGCTTCAGGTGCGTTCACGCCTCGTGCAATTTCACGTCGATGCCAGTGATTAACCCTGCGTGGATTGTCTACAGACTGGCCGCGCTCTCCTCAAGACGCTCGGCGACTTCCGCGCGGGTGCGCCTCTGCCAAAGGCCATGGCCTTCCTGGCGAATGTGGACAAGGCGCACACGGCCGCGGCGCGCTCCAAGCTCGACTGGTTGCAGCCGCAGCAGTACGTGAACGCGTACGAGCAGCGCTTCCTCCACCTGCTGCGCGACCTCGAGCGTCGTGTGTCGCAGTCTCGCACGGCCGCCGGTGGCGTGCAGAACAACTCGATCGTGTGCTACAAGCTGTCGATGGCCTACAGCAAGCTGGTGCTGGTCAACAGCTTCGTGGCTGCCGTGGCGTCGCCTGCCGCGTTCAGCAAGGAAGGCCTCTCGACCGCCAAGACCCTGGACGTCGTGCGCCTGCTGTGCCACTTGTTCGCGCTCACGCAGCTGGAGATCGACGCCGGCGAGTTCATGGAGAGCGGCGCCATGGTGCCGTCGGACCTCGCGCACGTGCGCAGCATCATCGAGGAGCTGCTGCCGCAGATCCGCCCGCACGCCGTCGTGCTGGTGGACGCGTTCAACTTCTCGGACCACACGCTCAACTCGACGCTCGGCCGCTACGACGGCAACGTGTACGAGGCGCTGTACGAGTCGGCGCAGCACGACCCCGTGAACCACTCGTCCGACAAGATCGCGCTCCACGAGCTGCTGCTGCCCATCCGCAAGGCCTTCGCGCGCTTGTAGGCGCCGTGAGATTGATCGGGTGTGTACCCATTTCGTCAAGAGAGCAATTTGTGATTTATCCGAACGGTGACTTTTGAGAATCACTTTCTGTGAACCCAAGATCAAAACTTTGTTTGTACTTTATGGTCATCTCTTCGAATTGGATTCATGAATATTGGAAATAATTATGAATCAAGAACCTAAAATAACGATCAGCCGACTACCGCATCAATCCGTGACTACCTGGTAGTCGCCAACGTTTTCCGCGCGCTTTTTGTTGGCGTTTGAAACTTGAATCTCATCATACCGCTCTGCAGCGCCATCACCAGGGGCGACGTCCGCGACGAGCATGGCGGAGAACCGACGCCTGCAGCTGGAGCAGTGGCGGCAGCAGCGGCAGCGCGTAACCACGCAGCAGACCACGCATCAGACCACCACCACCACGACTGTCGCCATCCAGCGGCGCGTGGTGAAGGCGCCCAGTGCCGCAGCGGCCACGGCGAGAGCGGCAGCGAAACCCACGACGATAACCACGAAGACTGCGACTACGCAGAGGTGAGCGAGAGCGAGTGAGTGTACGGACACGTATTACAGCGTAGGCTGACGCTGTATATGGTGATAGCCGTGTGGCAGTCGCGGCCAAGACGAAGGCTGTGGTGGGGAGAGTAGTTGGCACTGGCAAGCCGAGAGGAGCACTGAGCGCGACGACGCTGCGTGTGCGGGCGACTGCAGCAGGCAGAGACAGCGTGACGAGCAGCGCCGCAGCGGATGACGACGACAGCAGAAGCACGTCGGTGGAGACTGTGGACGCGTCCGCGAGCGAGCAGCAGCAGCGCGACGAGAGCGCCGAAGCGAAGCCTCCCGCGAAAGACGCGCCGGTCGCGTTGACGTCGGCTGAGAAGAAGAAGAAGGAGAAGCGCCGCACGAGTTTCGTTTTGCCGAGTCCGTCGAACGTCCCGGCGCTCGCAGGCGGAGCCAAGCGCGTGTTGACGCCCACGCGCGTGACGCCGCCAGCGACGGATGACGCGTCGTCGTCCTCCGCCAGCCGCGCGTCGCGTGGGCTGATGGAAGACAGCGAGGAGTCGGACGGCGGCTTCGGTCCGTCGCCACGCAAGAAGCGCCTCACGGGGCTGCCGCAGCGCGTGGCGTCCGTGTCGGCTCGATCATCGATGGAAACGGCTCACAATCCAGAGGAAAAGCAGGCGAAGGAAGTGGCGGTTGGCGACGAGGAAGACGAGTTCGCCAAGATGTTCGGCGCGATCGACGAGACAGACGCGGACGCGCGCAGCACGCGCACGACGCTGTCGTTCGGTGCGATCACTGGTCCTCTGCGTGTGCTCCACAAGGATGTGGTGAGCGATGAGGACGATGACGTGAGTGAGCTGGGGATCGGTAGCCGATCGACTGTGGAGCCTGTAGCGGAAAGACCGCAACCGCCACCGTCGTCCTCGGCAGCGCGGACGGTTGAAACTGTGAAGACCGTGAAGGAATCGGAAGCTGTTTCGCATCGTGCCGAGCTTGAACCGAACGACACGGCCAGCACAATGCGCAGCGGACCTCCTCAACGAGTAGCCGTTCGAGTGTTGGCCTCGACATCCGGAAGCGGCGGTCAAGGAGCCCTACGACGGATCTCCAGCGGAGACGGGTCCAGCCGAAGGTCTCTCGATATCGCACAGCCGGCGCTCACTCTGGAGGAGCGAGTAAACGCGCATCAAAAGTGGGAGATGGACGATTTCACAGTCACCAAAAACCTTGGCAAAGGGAAGTTCGGCAACGTGTATCTCGCCAAGGAGAAGCATTCGAGTGTGAGCGTGGCACTGAAGGTGAGGTTTGATGCGACGAGAGCTGCCTGGATAGCCAGACTCACCGTCTTGTGTATGTCGGACCGAGCAGGTTCTGTACAAGTCGCCGCTGATTCTTGACGGTGGATTGAAGAATCTGCAGCGAGAGGTGGAAATCCAGCAGCGCCTGCTCCATCCGAATGTTCTCCGTCTCTATGGCTACTTCTACGACGACTCGTGTGTATACCTCATTCTTGAGTACGCTTCACACGGAGAGCTGTACAAGATCCTGAGCAAGCAGCGGCACTTCACGGAGGCGTTCGCCGCACACTACATCGCGCAAGTCGTTGACGCGCTTGAGTACTTGCATTCGTGTCGAGTCATCCATCGCGATATCAAGGTGAGTCCGTCTCTGGTTGTCTGGTGTGCGCTATCCACGCTCCCACTGACTCAATTTTGTCTTCTGGTAGCCGGAGAACCTACTGATGGGTCCAAACCACACGATCAAGCTTGCCGACTTCGGCTGGTCCGTCCACGCGCCGGAGCAGTTTGCTAAGCGTCGAACATTTTGCGGCACGCCCGATTACTTGAGTCCGGAAGTGCTTCTGTGTGAAGAGTACGACCATCGCGTCGACGTGTGGAGTCTTGGTGTGCTCGCCTACGAGTTCCTCTTCGGGGCGACACCCTTCCACGTAGAAAACCAAGTGGAGATGTACAAACGGATCGAGTCGGTTGACTTCTACTTCCCAAGCGAGCCGGCGGTGTCGGAAAGTGCCAAGCGATTCATTTCTGGGCTACTGAAACGCGATCCAGCCGAGCGAATGACACTGAGAGAGGCACGGCAACACGAGTGGCTGGCGCAGCGACCCAGCATTTAGCTCCGACTACTGGCTCTTTATCAATAAGTTATTACGATGCTGCTCGTACAACGCGGCTTTCAGCGCTCACACCAGTCGATATGTGCCTTTCAGTTGGTAAACGATCGCGTCCATTTGAAGCTGAAGAAGTCAAATCCACGCAAGAACAAGTCGCGTGAGAACACAGCTCCAGTTGATCCAAGAGTCAAGGCAACACTCACGTCGGCCAGCATGGCTTCGATCTTGGCGACGGCAAGCGCGGGAAACGCGAACTGGAGATCGCGGACTGTGCAGCCCGCACTACCAGCCTTGCTCACGTGCTCGTAGACGAGCTCTACAGTCATAAAGGCAATTTGTCAGTCTACCACTCCTCACACACGCAATCGCACGCCACTTACTGCTCCATTCTTCGGGCGATCGCTGAGCTGTTGCTGCCGCAGTGTTGACCACGATCTCAAAGACTGCAACGCCGTGGTTGCTCTCCTCCGACTCGCTGATGAACTGCCGCAGGTGACGAAGCGCGCCGTTGATACTGGAGCTGCCGTTTGCTGCTGATACCTGAGGCACAAGCGACGACAACGTCTCCAGCTCAAGCGCCGAGCGCAGCTGGGCATACTTGCGCACAGCTCTGACCGTGCCCACGGTCTTCCCGTTGAACTTGATGCGGTCATTGGCTCGGATAATGGAGTACGGGGGATTGTTTAAACTGGAAGCCACAACGACAGATCATGTGAGCACAGAGCTATGGCACCGTAGCGATATCACAACAAAACCACCCACCGGATTTCGAGCGTCTTGACTCCGCTCTCAATGAGCTTCAGGTGGGAGCTCGTCACATGAAACTGGTATTCCGCTGGCGGGACGATGCTGTTGCTTGTTGCCTGGTTTCGCTTCATAACCACTGGCTGCAAACGCGACCGCGAAGGTGTCGCCGGCGCCTCCATCTTCCGCTTGGAGCCGACCACAGAAACACCACTCGGAAGAGCACAATCCGGGAATGGAAGCAGAGGAAGCGATGCGACGGCATCCGCTTCGCTGGTCGGAGGGCGCGTGGACTTCTCCGTAGAATACAACGTCGTTTGTCTGCCACGTCAACGCATTAGTCCGCAAGCGTCAACCTCTACTGATGATTAGCTATAATTTACAATCAAATCAGACTCACAGATGCAGCGTCTCGAGTATGTGAAGACTCTCAGCGTTCGGGTCGTCTACGACACTCAAAATCGACGCTTCGATCCACCGCCGCCACGATCGACCCGACGCGAAGACCGGAGTCTCTCGCAGCTCCCCCAGCGCCTTCACCTGTTGGATCATAAACCCACAACGCACGGGTGATTAGGAACGTCCTACTGCACTGGCAGCGCGACCAGCAAGTGAGCGACGTTGCCATACCATTCGGCCAGGCACCATGCCCTTTAAATCCGCAGTGACGGCTTCGCCTCGCACTTGCAGGAGAGCGACGTCGGTCCCATCATCTGCGTCTACTTGGTTAGTGACGGACGACAGGCAAAAATCGAGATCGTTACGACGCCTACGCACCGATTTCCACGCGCAGTTGCTGCTCTCCAAGTCGCTCGCACCACACGCACAGGCCCTGGACTTGCACACGTCGTAGAGACACATCCCTTCGGCGCAGTGGCGTCGCAGCGGCCGCGCCAGTCGCCGCGACGTCCGCCAGGAACACTCGTCGGTGGCTCATTTCCCATTCATCCCCGCGGCGCGATCCAACGATTCTCTGATTTGTTGAAAATAGAGTAATGAAGACTATCTATTGGCCATAATCAAGCATTAATCTCCGCTCCTGTACTGGCGTGGGCGCCTGTGACGTGTGTGTTGTTGAACTGCGAGTCGGGACTGCCCGCCCACATGCGATGGAAGCGCACGCCGCCGTGGCGCTTGGCCATCTGCAACTCGCGCATGGCCACGCGCTGCTCCTCGTCGTGGATCTTGTCCAGATACAAGAAGCGCCGCTCGGCGCCCAGCCGCACTTTCGCTCGCTGCTGCCAGTCCTTGAGCCGCTGCTCCTTGGTGCGCGTCGCGTCCATCTCCTCCAGCAGCGCCTGCGTGTGGGCGTGGCGCGCCTGTCGTCGCGATGCTCGCGCCTGCGCCTCTATCTCGCTCGTGGACTTCTGCTCGCGGAACACGTCGCCGCTGTTGACCCCGCGATGCATCGGACTGAACGCCTGCTTGGTCGTGGTCGTGAGCCGCTCCGACTCGCTCGCGAACAGCGCGGCGTCGGGCAGCACGCCGTCGCCGCCCACGCCCACGCGCGACCAATCCGTGCGCTGCTCGCGCCAGTACAGGAAGCGGTCCTGTGAGGCGGTCACCAGTGGGTTCAGCGTCGGCCCGTAGTCTTTCTTCAAGCGAGACAGCGACGGCGTAGACTGGGACGAGGCCAGCAGTCCAGGTGACGTCTGCACGCGCGCTTGGAAATGCTGCTGGCGGCCGTCGCTCGGGGGATTGCGGAACACTGGCGAGGTGGAGATGCGCCGCAGCAGGTTCTCCTGCATGCAGCCTCCAGCGTCCAGTGACGGCAACGCCTTCACGCTTTCGGGCGCCGCCAGCGTCATGCGCTCAAAGTACTCGGGATCGATCTCCTGGCGTGGCGTGAGTGCCACGTTCGCCTTGTAGTGCAGCGCTGCCAGTTCTTTCCGCCGCCCGTTGTCGAGCAGATCGGTCGGCAGCTCGCGCTCGCCGGCGCCAAAGTACTGCACAAATTCCTTCATGCTGATCTTTTCGTCGGCGTTGCGGTCGATCATCCGCACCATCTCGTCCATCTCACCGGCGTCCATCGAGAGCTGCAAGTAGTCCCTCCCCAGCGCGCTTTTGACTTGGTCGTACGACAGAAAGCCGTCGTTGTCGCCGTCAAATTGCTTGAACGCGTAGATCAACAGGTTCTCCGTCTTGCCGCCGTGGACGCTCAGATCGCGGCTGTGCTTGTGCAGCAGCTCGCCATTGACTTTGAGCCGCAGCTCCTTCATGCGCTCGCGCGTACGCGGCGACAAGTCCAGCGGCGCGCGGAACTTGAGCGCGAGCGACGACGTCGGGTCTGTGGTCAGCCCCGCCGCCTCCACACCTTTCGTGGGCGAGTACGCGCTCGCGTGCTCCGCGTACTCACTCGCTGTGAACATCTCCGAAAATTCCTGGAACTCGATCGTGTTGTCGCCGTTGGTGTCGACCTGGCGGAACACGCGCCTCACGTCGTCCGGCGACAGCTCCACCTCCGACGCCTCCACCATATCGGCGAACCGCTGGAAGGAGATGAGGCCGTTGGCGTCTCGATCAAAGGCTTTGAACACGGCGCGCACGGAGCCGTATCTGTCCACGAACGCGTCGTACAGCTTCTTTCGCGTGTGGAGAAACACCGAGCGATCTCTTGCAGCGGCCTCCGCAATCGACGGAGACTTGGAGTGGCTTGGTGATGAGTGGGTGGTCTCATCGTTTTGGTCGAGTGTCTCTCGCTTCTCGCCGTGAATGTGGGTGTGTGAGCGCTCATGTTGCTGCCCGGACTGGAGCTCTAGTTCCCGAAGACGTCGCTTCTCGCTGTGGACCACATGATGCGAGTTCCACACGGCGTTTCCTGGCACTGATGCTGTGCCCGACCGCGTGCCAGCGTGCTTTGCTTGCTTGATGAGCGCGATGTTTGTCTCGCAGATCTTGTGAGCTGCTGTGGACACGTCGCCATCCTTATCGCCACTTGCTTCTGCTCGCTGTTTCGACACTGAGGCCGGTGGTGGCAATTCAGGCGTCGAGAGGCTGCGCGTGAGGTTGGTTGATCCGACTTGCACCCGCTTGCGCTGGCGTGGCGGCAGCTCTGCGTGGGAGATGACAATGCCATTGGAGCTGCCACTGGAAGAGGCACTCAGTTTGAGCGGAGAGGCCAGGCCGCCATCACGACGGAAGTTGTTGCGCTGCAGCGCCATGGCTGGCCGACGCCACTACCACTGCCTTCTCAATGGCGCGCTGATCGCTTGTTCTTTTCCTCCACCTGCACAACTTCAGCATCCGCATCCGACTAAAAATACGCACCAGAGACACCTTTCGAGCTCAAATGGCTGGATGTTACTGAGCGATCGATTGTTACCCTAACGTTGCCGACGCTGCTTCTTGCTCAATGGCTTCACAGCTTCCTCCTTGGCGCCGTTGAGATGGACACGCGCACTCATCCGGATGGGATATGTGCGCTGTAGTAGATCTGCGAGGCTCTTGTTCATCTCGACACGTTTCTTGCGGATACTCGACGCCGCGAACGAGAAGGTGACGCGTCCGTCGGCAACCCCACGAGGTAGTACCCGACCATCTGCGATCGAAACCCACTCACTCGAGTCGTCGCCCCACAGCGCGTAGCTCACGCGCACGAATTTGAGTCCGACACCCGCTTCCATGCGTAAGTCGATCACCACACCGTCATTCCAGCAGCCATTGCGGTCCAGCACGTCGATTGCGTCGCCCTTTTTCAATCGAACTGCGTATTCCACAGACGTCCCAACTGCTACTGCCTCGTGTACGTCACTGCACGGCTTTACTGCATACGCCACGATGTCTTTCGGTTTGCTCATGAGCTTCAGCTCTCGAGGCGCAGCGTCTTCCATGTCGTCTTGATCCTCAGCAACGGGAGGGAAGATGCTGCGATACATGGTTTCGAGTCGCAGCTTGCTCGCTTCCTCTCCCAGAAGCAGGGGCGTGACTTCGATGTGGGCGACTGCGCGTTCATACACTGCTTGAGCACGGCGCCAGTTGAGAGCGGATACCTCGAGGAGACGAAGAATAGAGTTATTGATCTCGTGAGACACCTCGTCTTCATCGACTACCGACCCAAAACTCGGCAACTCCACGAGTTCGTCGGTCGAGTGATCGTCGTCCACTGCTTCGGCCTTCGTTTCTTCGCCTTCATCGGTGTCTTCGTCGTCGCCCTGCTTGTTCATCTCGCGCCGACCACTGCGGCGAGGTCTCTCGTCAGATTCATCCACTACTACATCTTGCTTCGTGGTTCGTTCCATCTCTTCAACCCAGCGTTGCGGTAGAGAAGCACTGCGAATGGCCGCTGGATGGATGCTGTCAAACGAAGGCGCTTCTTTCCCCTTGAACTTCCACGATCCGCATGAGGCTGGATGCAGTGTGCTGGACGGCACGGGCGGAAGGGTGTCTAGGTCTTTGGCCGGTCGCTTGGTGCTTTTCAGTCGTCTAGGAGGTGAGTTCTCTATTCGCTCGGCTGAGATCCCACCTTGCGATTCGTTCTTCTCGATGTCAGCTTTGCATCGCGCACTGGTCTCCAAGTGCTGTGTATACTTGCCAAACAAGTCATCGTCGAAACCTCGCACCAGTTTCCTGTAACTGGAGACGGCTTCACAGCCAGCGAACGGCCGCTTCTTGCTGGACGCACGTCCGATCGCTGCGGGCTTGCGCTGGTTGAGCAGGAAATCCTCCTCCTCCCACGCATCGCGATAAGAGCGTCCTCGATTCACAGGACGGAACCGAAGTCGATTGAGATCTTCGTCTGTGCTTGCGCCGGCGTCGACGATGATGCCCGCCAAGTACGACTCATCATTGTCAAGGCAGCGCATTTTGCTCCACAAGTGAACATTGGTAGCGACGACCTGGGCGTGTTCGCGTCGCAACGTGGAAAGTTCGTCCATGCTCGCTTGTGTTAGCGGATCGAAATACACGCTGCAAGAGTTCCAGTTCCATGTCACGACCTCAGTGGTGGCTGGTGCTGCTGCTGGCGCCGCATCATTGGCGATGGCGGCCTCGGCAAGGGACTCGGCTGACTGCTGACGACGCGCACGCGTGGGCGGCGCCACGATGACCTCTTCTTCTGCGGCGGTGGCGACGGACAGCCGCTTCTGCTTCACGTGGTTGGCCCGGCGGTTGTTGGAGAACCCGAGCACTCGCGCGCGCTTGCGTCTCTGGCGCACAGGCGTCTGCTGCGTTTGGAGCGACTCGGATGTCTCGTCCACCGCGCTGAGCTCGCTGCCCACAGTGTCCGCTCCATCGTCCTCGTCGTCGCCTTCTTCCTGCGTGTCTCCGTCCAGACAGATCACTTCCGGCGACTGCTCCTCCACGCTCGTCGTCGCCACCAGCTCTTCTTCGTCTTCGTGCTTGTCTTCACACGCTGCGGCTTTAGCTTTCTCTTCACTGATGGATGGACTCGTCAGCTTCATCGCTCCGGGCGACGCAGGCGCCACCGCCACGCCGTCGCGTTCTCCCTCGCCCTCGCCACTCGCCACGAACCCCGCCTCTGTATCTGCTTCTGCTGCAGCTTCTAGTCGCTCGGGTGTCCCGTTTGACTGCGCAGTCGCCACCACCACCACCTCCTCGTTATTCGCGAGGGTCGTGTTTTCCATCGTTCCGGAGACTGCGCCGTTGCACTGCGCGTAGCTCTCTGCTGGACTGGGTACATGCGCCCCCTCCACCGCCTGTTTCGTCTCCTCGTCCAGCGGTTTTTCGCTCTGGATCACCGCCTCTGTTGCCTCCACGGCCTCTTTCTTGGCCTCCGTCTCCGCCACTGCGTCTGCTTCCGCCGACTGGTGCTCGTCCGCAACTCGTTCCTCCGCCGCGTCGCACACTGCAACCGCCGCCGCCATTTCGACTGGCACCGACGCAGCAGACGCAGTAGATGAAGACGCAGCCGCCGCCGCCAGGGGCGCCACTGCGGGCGAGACGCTGGCGACCTTGACGTCCCCCATTCGCGTGAGAAACCGAGGCGTTGCGTTGGCCCTCGTGTTGGATTCCACCAACGAGATGGTGCCGGACTCGTACTATACACGCGGCATCCGGATAATATCAGTTTTTCGAAAATTACCAACGGTGGAAATCAACTGCATACTATACACAAATTCCGGATAATCATAAAGGAGAGGGGGTCCAACAAGTATACCAGTGTAAGGGTTACGTTTGGCTCGCTGGGGTACGTTACGCCTTGGCTCTCTTCGTGGATGGCTCCTCTTCAACGTCGGACCGTGCGCGCTTGGCGGGCGAAGCCACGGCGGCGTCGTCCACCATCTCAAAATCATCATCTTCTTCCTCTTCTTCCTTGCTCTCTCCCGCATCCACCGCAGCAGCGGCCATCGCAGCGTTGAGCTGCTCGATCTCGCCGCCCAGCGCGAAGAGCTCCGTCGCGGTCTCGCTAAACTCCGCCTGGTCGCGGTGCAGCACGCGGATCGAACACTGAAAGTCCTGCGAAAAGTCCTCGATGGACAGGATCGTGTCGTGGTGGATGCCCTTGCCCGGCAGCTCCGTCAGCAGCTTGTCCAGGTTCACGGCGAGGCTTTCCTCGGCGTCCTCGCCCTCTTCGTAGATGGTGTTCGCGCCGATCGACACGGTCGGCTCGTTCACGCCCAGCTTCTTCTTGAGCACCTTGTCCACCAGTTCACGCAGCTTGGTGAGCTTCGTGTCGATGACCAGCTCCACCATTTGCTTCGAGCACGCGTAGCACTTGGCGTTAGGCTTCGCGAGTTCGGTTGGGTTGAGCAGCACACCACGCGAGTCCCACACGCGGTTGCAGTACGTGTACTTGCATGCTTCTGCGATAGGCTTGGCGGCACGCAGGATCTTGAAGGCCTCCAACACCTGAAGACCGGCAACGATCGCGTTGGTCGTGGCGATCGCTGGAATGATGTTGCCAGCGATGCCCTTGCAGCTGTACAGAGACTCCATGGAGATGCCGAAGACAGCGGCACGCAAGTTGGCCGCCGCCGTGACAAACTCCATCGCCGTGACGTCGTCCTTGTCGAATTCGTAGCTGCCCAGGTGGGCGCGGGCCTGCTCCGACTGCAGCATCCGCGTGATGCATGACATGAAGCGCTTGGCGCACTCCGCCACGGACCAAATCTGTCGATCGTTCCACGTCTCCGCGTTCGCGGCCGTGTTGCCGTTGACGTCGATGGCTTCCTTTCCTTCCAAGTTGTCGATCAAGAGCGGCTCAGGCACCTTGGTGGCCGTCTTGTACACCTTGATTTCCAGCTTCTTCTTGATCTCGAACTCAAACAGCCCCTGGAAAACGCCACGCGCGTACTTCTCCAGCGACGCCGCGTCAAACGCCATGTCCTCTGGTCGCGTCACCAGCTGCATGAACGCCGACTCATCCTCGCCCTCGGGGTCTTCCCAAAGCATTGAGTCGCTAGTTTTGCCAAACAGAAGCTTGTAGCACTCCTTCGCCCACACGATACAGTGCACCATCTTGTCCGGCGTGCTGCGGATCGTGCAGATCGGATACACCTTCTGCGTCACCTTGGCCGTGCATTCGTAACATTCAGTTTCGCCCTTCTTGATCACAGACACTTGGCCCAAGTATCCAGTGGTTCCGCTCTCAATCAGCGGCAGGTTCGTCGCCAGACAGAGGCGGTTGACGTGCTTGCGAGCGTCGACATTGTCCAGTGCGTTGAACACGAGCGAGAACTGGCGGAAGTAGTCGATACCAAACTCGCTTGACTTGATGTTGCCGTGGTGCGCAGTGATCTTGGCCAGCGGGTTGAAGCTCGTGGCGATCTCCTTGGCGACCAGCGCCTTGGGCTGACCAACGTGGTGCGAACGGAACAGGAACTGGCGGTTCAGGTTCGACACGTCGATGGTGTCCAGGTCGATGAGGTGGATGTTGATGAAGCCACTGAGCACGAGGTTCTTCACCAGCTCACATCCTGAACAGCATGCACCCAGCCAGCGGTCATGAGCGTTATTGCAGCCACTGCAAGCACATCACAGCACAACGCCACGCACCGATGCCACCGGCGCCGACGACTAGGATCTTGGCGTTGCGCACCTTCTCACGGAGGTCTCCACCCTGTCAATAGCCATTCTGCGCGTCAGATCCGCACCATCATATCCACCGCATCTGCAACAGCTCCTGCGCCGCCTCCACGCACCAGCACTGTTGCGAGTCCTTCTACCATCTTGATCTGTGGGTTTGTGAGCTGTTTGATCTGTCGGCTTCACTCACTTGGCGGCGCCATCTTGTCGGCGCCAAAACCGAATCCCATACCGGTATTGGTCGGTAGGTTAGGTCGTGTGAAACACCCAGTAACCCAGTTGTGGGTGGTGGGTGGTTGGAAACTTCTCTTCTGTGCCCCGCAGAAAAGGGGCCGGCGGGTGGGTTACGGTACACTCCTCCTCCTACTTCACCCTCCCAACTCCCGACCGAAGGGAGCCGCGCAGCTCAGCAGCTCACACACTGTGCAGTCGACTCGAGTCAGGGGAGTGAGTGAGGCAGCGTCGCCACGCAGGCAAGCCGACCAGACTACATATTCCACTATCTCTCTCTCTCTCTCTCTGCACGCGCCCCCGCAGCAGCAAGCAGCATGCAGGAGCAGGACGCACTCGTGGACACCATCCGCGCCATCATCGGCCCCAGCGACCGCTCCGTGTCGCGCGAGCAGATCGTGGCGCTGCTCGCCCAGGCGGGCAACGACCCGAACAAGGCCGTGGATTTGTTCTTCCAGGCGCACGCCAATGGCGGCCTCCCAGGCCCGACGGTGGTCGCCGCTGCGGCGGCTGCGACGACGACGGCGCTGCCAGGAGCCGCTGGGACGCCGACGAAAACGCCAATGAAAACGCCAGCACCTGTGACGGTCGCGACGGAGGAGTGGACGCCGCAGGCACGAGAACTGAGCGAGCTGCTGGGCGGAGACGTCGCCAAAGACGTGATCCTCGCGCTGCTGCGCCGCACCAACTACAACCTGCAGAAGGCGGTGGAGACGTACTTTTCTGAAAACGGGCACGTGGATGTCGATGACGATGAGGAGGACATCGAGGAGGAGGACGAACATGATGCGGGGAAAGGCGTTGCGCCAGAAGCTGTTGTTGCCGCGCACAACGAACTGTTCCCAGCAGTGGAGCCGCCAGAGATCCAGCCAGTGACGCAGCACGCGCTCGAGCCGCTGACGCCGCCGCCAGCCCCAGTCGTTATCGCGCCTGACGCGGCGCTTGGATCGCCGTCGACGCCGCCGTCGCCTGCTGAACTCGAATCCTTGCTCGCCCCTGGCACGTATGAGGTCATCATGGTGGACAGTAACTTCCGCTGGCAGATTGGCAACGTGTTCGGTCGTGCTGTGGTGCAGTGGGTCGATCCTCTTGGTCCTGCGGCGCGCGCGGGCGTCCACAAGTCGGACGTGCTGCTGTCGTTCCGCGACACCGTTGTCACTGAACACAACTGCTCCCACATCGTTCAGGAGCTCTCGAAGGAGGTGCGTTAATGCGGACTGGGGGTGACCATTGTCAGGTCGTGGCTGATGCTGTAGGGTGTTTTTGCTTGTAGCGTATCGTCGTTCCGTCCTCCATGCGTCTTCGCCGCGCTCCAGACGCTCACCCGCCGTCGCACTCCCACTCGGCCACTGCGTCCAGTCCACCGAAGTCCAACAGCCTGCTCCACTCACCTCTCAGTAAGAGCCCCGTCAAGTCTGTGGTAGAAGTCACTCGCGATGGGGCTCGAAAGACTGATATCGCTCCACAAGATGACGGCGACGTCGAGGACGTCGAGATGGCTCAAGTGGACGAATCGTCGGAACCGCGCGAGCCTCGTGGACCCGTCGACCCAAAGTACGGTCTCCAGATTCTGTGTCAGGCAGTCGAATCGATGATCGACGCCATCGGTGCCGACAACATGGAGAAGAAGGTGCTCGTGGATCTGCTGCTGCTGGCCGAGTTCAACTTGGACCTTGCGGTCAACAACCTGCTCAATGAACACCGCATCGTGAGTGATTTCCGCCAGGTCGTGGGCCAGGACTTTGATCCAGCCAACCCGGGCCGCTGTCTCAAGAGTGAGCCGTACATGGCTAGCATTCCTGCTGGCCCGCTGGGTCTCACCGTCGAGAACATCCTGGAACGCACGATCGTCGTTGACATCAAGGCTGGCGGCGCTGCTGAACGCGCAGCGGTGAAGCGATCCAGCTGGCTTGTCTCGCTGAATGGCACGCCGATCACGCATCTGACGCACAAGGAAACGCTGCGCATGATCGAAACGGCCACTCGTCCGCTCGAGCTGGAGCTGATTTTGATCCCTCAAGACGACTACCGCTTGCTGCGGAAACAGCTCTCGATGAATATCCGCCAGCAAAAGACCGAGCGCGCGATCCCTGAGCACGATCGCATGTCGTTCCGTGTGTTCCAGCTGAAGATCCACCAGGCGGTGCTCGTGATGCCACGCCTGGTGGTCACTTGTCTGTTTCAGCACTTGACGTCGGAGCAATTGGCTCCTCTGAGTGGTCCGGAGGCATTTGATCCGCTGGTTGCAGCGTTTGTCTCGCTTGAAGATGCGGATGCCAAGTTGCTTGAAGAGGCTGCCGGCAAGGAGGAGGAAACGAGCGGCGACATGTGCGAGGAACGCAAGTTCTTGCTGAACCTGTTCGCTTCGATCCACGAGTACGACGATAAGGGCGAAGGCATCGTGATTCGCACGATCCAGTTCCTCGGCTGGCTTTCGAAGCGATACGCGGAGCTGCAAAAACACATTGACACAGCCAACACCCCGAACGACGCATCCGCTACTTCAGTTCACTCGAGTAGGTACACTCTGCTGCTGAGTGTCGTCGCCCACGTGCTCGAGAGTCTGTCAATCATCGAGAACCACGCCACGTGGGACATCATGGTCGACGCTTTTCGACTACTCATCGGCGCTATGACCGACGAAGATGTGAATATTATGATTGTGCCGATGGTATCGCGACTGAGCATCAGCCCAAGCCCCACTGCTCGAATCGTTCCCGTTGCGCTGTTGCCTCTCGTATTCCCACGCGTACAAGGCGATCTTCGCGTCCAACTGCGTGGCATGCTCGACCGAATGTGCAACGATGACAACCCGCTCGTGCGTCGCGCGATCGCGTCGATCATCGGTGACTTGGTGAATGCCGGCGGAGAATCGACAGCAAGCTGGGGCGTCCAACTGCTGGAAAAGGCAACCGCGGACAGCCACGACATCGTTCGTATCTTCGCAGTGAAGGGATGTATTCGCCTCGCGCAAGATCTTCGTCGCATTCTCCATTCCTCGCATGACGCAACCAACGAGTCTGTGGATCAGCGCCTGCGGCTCTTGTTCTGTCAGATGGTGCCGATGATCAACACGTACACCTCCGATTCGTCGTGGCAAGTTCGATTGGAAGCTGCGAAGACCCTGCCGGCGTTCTGTCTCGCGTTTGGCGTCGAGTACACGGACATTTTCGTCGACCACTTCGTCGGGATGGTACGCGATCCAACGGTGGAGATTCGACGAACGTGCGCCGAGGGCGTGTTTGAAGTCGGCAGCGCGCTGATCCAGCTCGCGTCGGAATGTGGTACGCCAACAGAGAATGGGACGGCTGAGGCTTCCAAGGAAGTAGCGTCCGCTCCGCAGTCGGGTGGCCCGGTCGAAGCCGTAGCGGCTGAGCTGGAAAGCATTGAGATCCAGCCAGAGGACGCAGAAACCTCTGGGGAAGAGAAGAATGAACACGTTGTGGCGGCGCAAAACAAGATTGTGCGGTCACTTCTTCCAGCTACGTACGGCTTGTCGACAGATCTGTCGGTGGCGGTCCGTCTGTCACTCGCCAAGTCGGTCGGCAAGTCGCTGCAACTCCTATCCGTCAGCAGCTACGACGATCTGGTGCCGATTTTCACGCAGATTTTAGACGACAGCCAGGATGCGAACGTGCGTGCGTCGCTCCTGGAAGAGATGGCGCGTCATTGCGACCACTCCTCTCAGACCGTGACGACGATGCTGGTGCCGGCTGTCAAGGCCCTTCGCGCGTCTGGCCAGTGGCGGGTTCGTGTCAAGTACGTGCACTGCGTTGGTGCTTGGGCCGAGCAATGCGAACGGTCGGCTGTGCCTCTCGAATTTGCGGACTCGATTCTGGAACTGCTCGGCGACACGGTGAGTGATGTGCGGTCTGCCGCCTGCACCACCCTCCCAACGCTGGCACGATCGGTCGGTACGGAGTGGCTTGTCACCAAGGCGCTTCCTCGCATCTCTCAGTGTCTGCAATCGACGTTCAACGGACGCTTAACGGGACTGCTTGCGATTGAATCCGTCGCGCCGGAGTTGAAGCAGGCAGAGAAGTTGCGAGAAGTGATCGAGTCGGTCGTGGAAGAGTGCACGTCCAAGACGGCCAACCTTCGCTTTCGTGCACTGCGCTCGCTCGCATTCCTGGTGCCACTTCTTGATGACCGCTCGACAACGGAGAGCACGATCGACTTCGTGCGTCCTCTCACGCAGCACCAGACCGAATCCGATCCGGACGTTCGGGACACGGCAACCATCACGCTCGTGAGCCTGGAGGCGTCGCTGGAGCGCCAGCAACAAGCCCAGTCGGCGGCTGAGTAGGAGGCATCGCTCTCTTTTGTAGTAGAGACAGTAAATAGGACCCATACCACATTCAGCATTCGTTTCTTGGTGGCATTCAGCTTGGCAGCACTACGTTCACTGTATCAGAACCCAGTGCACCTTGGTGCAACATTTTCGGAACCCTCGATCTGTGACGTGTGTGGCACCGTTCCATCTGTCAGGAAAGTCAGTTTCACAGGTTTATAGCCAATCAGAAGCACTATCTGCAATTTACGACCAATCACGTCTTCGTGTCAGGTTCGACAGGACGATTCGAACGGTTCGAATCACACGGAGGACGTCGCGTGTGACAAGCTGGTCACGATGAGCCCCACACAAGCGGAAGCGGCCCCCACGGTCTCCATTAGCTGCTCAGTCTCGGTTCTTCACGCATCCGCGCACTCCCCCACGCAAGCACACGGACGCCATGCCGTTCTCGTGGTTCTCCCGCCGTCCCGTGGGCGACAGCAGCGTCGTCACCGTCAGTGCCAGCCAGAGCCCCGTGCCGGAATCGCCGGTGTCGCCCACCAGCGGCGGCCACCTGCGGCTCCACTCGCGCTCGCGATCCGACCCCACGATGCGCGGAGCGTCGTACGAAGGCCGCGCAAGACTCATCTCGAGCTTCACAGAGGCAGAGGGCGACTGCAGCGGCAAAGACAAGCCCGTGTCGCTGTCCATGCGCGACGCGACGGCCGCGTTCCTGCGCCACAACTGGATCTCCGTCATCTACTCGTCCGTGTCGCTGTGCGTGATCGTTCTGATGGTATACCTGAGCTACTTTGCGGCTGCGATGGAAGATGGCACCCAGCCAGAGTTCCTCACTTGTCGCTCCTGGGCCTTTGGCACCGAGTGCGGACTCTGGGGGATCGACTGCCGCCCGTTCGAGTCTGAGTGGACGGCGATCCGGTGCCGCTCACGTTGCACTCTCGGTGAGTGAACTGATCTTTGCTGGGTCCTTTCTTACGGTGAGTGACGCTAACAATTGTGTTGCGGTGCTTGCAGACCAATCGTCCTCGCTGGCTGTTTGGGGCACGGGTAAGTACCACGCCAACTCGCGCATCTGCCGCGCCGCTGTCCACGCAGGCGTGATCGGCCCCAACGGAGGCTGCGCGCGCATGCGATACTCTGGCGCAGCCAACGCGTTCTACGGTTCCACTGCCAACGGCGTCTCCACGGCCAACTACGCGTCGTGGTTCCCCAAGACCTTCGAGTTCCAGGCCGCACCCAGCAGCTACTGCACCGACCTCACGTGGCCCATCCTCGCCGTCGCCGTGCTCATCAGCTTTGGCTTCGCGCTGCTGCCACGCACGAACGCTGGGATGTTATACGGCATGCTGGTCGGATCGGGCTTCTTCTACGTTCGTCTCGTGGGCCAGCCCCCGAGCGTCGACTACGCCGGCATGGCCATCGACGCGTTCGGTGAGGTTCTTGTGCTTCTCGCGGCGTCCTACTGGATCTTCTCCATGGCTCCCGCATACACGTTCGCGCACTGGAAGACGCTGCCGCTGCGATCGCGCGTGGTCATGTGGGGGCTGTGCTACGTGCTGCCGTTCTACGTGTTCATCAACATGAATATGTTCGAGTACCTGCCGTGGCTCAGCATCGGCCTGGGCGGCTACGAGTCCACACAAACAAACGCAGGCACCTACATCGTGATCGTGGTCGTGGTGATTTTCATCCTGTACTGTGCCTACCGGTTCCTGCGCCAACTCTACCGCATGCGCTTGTGGCGTCGCTACATTGTCTGGTATGCCGTCGTGGTCGTGGCCGTGCTTCTCTCGTGGGCGCTCTTCTCTTCCACCGATTTCCACCTGCACCACTCGATGCTCGGCATCTTCCTCATCCCGCTCACCCGCTTCCCGACGCCTCTAGCTGCGATCGCGCAGTCGACCCTCCTGGGCGTGTTCGTACAGGGCTATACAGCGTGGGGCTGGAGCTCGTACCTCGACCGTATGCGTACGTGGCTCGTTCTTGCTGGCCAGACTCTGTGATTGCACTGCTCTAACGATCGAATTGTGTGTTGTATTACAGCCACCTACCTCACCATCGAGAAGCCCGAGGCTCCGGTCATCCAAAACGTCACTCAAACGCAAGCCAACATCACGTGGACCGCTATTGAAGGCATGGACGGCTACTCGCTTCGGCTGAACAAAGTCGAAGTGTACCGCGGCACGCACAACTACGCCATGGTCGACAGCCTCCAGTCCAACTTCACCTACTTCGTCACTGTCGCTGGCGTGGCGTCGTGGGGGACGGATGGCCAGGAAGGACCGAAGTCAAACTTCACCACCCTCGCGTAGAGTATCGTTTTGAGTAGTATTATCCTAATCGACGTCTATTTAACTCGATAGGCTCGCTGCACTGCTCGCTGATGATGGTGAAACGTCGATAATCTTGCTCTACTCGAAAATCTTCACGTGCTCTTGCTCGGGCTGGCCCTGCGAGTTGCTGATGACGACACGGCGCACCCACTGACCGTCGAGGCTCGAGTCTTGCTTGTACTCTGCCTCACGGTAATGGAGGGGGTACGTTCCCCGCAGGAAACCCGCATCGACAAACATGGTTTGTACGTCGCGGTTGATCTTGGTGTCAGCGAACGCAGCCAACTCTCTACAGCACAAACAGGAATCAGGCAACTATTTTAATAGTCAACGTCACAACATCAACCATAAAACGAGACTCACTCAAAGTACGCGTTCTGCCGTTCCAAGCCGAGCTGGTGGAGTTTTCGGACCGGAAAAGGAAGCGATCGGACTTCTTCTGCAAATGAATCCAACATTTGCTGTTTGGACGGCAACATCTCCACACCGCTGAAGACCCGAGCAATCCACTTGGACTGGAGCTCAAAAGAGAGGAATGGGAGGTTCTTGAATGGTAGCCCGACAAACGCGACGTCTGTTTCTTCGATAGAGAAGAGCTGTTTGTAGAGCGGTGCGATGGCATTCCCCGCAGCGGTCGCGGCTTCCAGCGAGCGACTCAGCTCGTTATTGAGAAGACCTTCTGGGATCTCCAGCTCAGGGTACAAGATGCCAGGCGGGGCGAGATCCTTGACGACGTACAGGTAGCCCGTACAGTACATGATCACATCCGGCGCTGCTTGCGTCGAGCCATCTTGGAAAACCACACTCCCATCGCTGAGAATCCGGTCGACGGGCGGCTTCAGCGTGCGTGTGTCGAGTGGCGAAGGCTCGCGCTCGCCGAACTCCTTGAATGCGACAGTGACGGTGGCTCCTGATCGAGCAAGCTCGAGAGAAATGTCGGACCCCGAGGGACCATGTCCGAGTAGCAGCACCGTCTGCACAAGGGGTTACGTTGTCAAGACAACAGCGGGGGGGAAATAGTCACGACGCAACGCCAGCACGCACCTTGCCGTGAAATGCGTCGGCTGTACGGTAGTCATGAGAGTGGAGGACTTTGCCGCTGAAGTTCTCAACGCCTGGGATCTTGGCGTACGCTGGCACGGCGAAATGGCCGTTGCAGATGAGGACCTTGTCCACGCGCTCGCTGTAGGCACCGCGCTCCGTTGACTGCACGTCGATCTGCCAGAGCGGAGCCGAAGAATCGTTGGCACTCGGTTGCTTGGCAATACCAACGACCTTGGAGCTCAGCCGTGCTACCTCTGTGACCTGCGTACGCATTGCAAGCCGTCAGTTCGCTCCGCAAGAGCTACGATCAAGTGCTCGCTGTGCTGTGTGGCACTCACATTGAAGTGGCTGGCGTAGCTCTGGATGTACTTGAGGACATCGCGATGCGATGGGAAGTGGCGCGAGTCCGGTGGAAATGCAAAGTCGTCCAGTTGCATCACTGAAGTGGGCAAGTTGGTGCGAAGCGACTGTAATTCGTCCATCAAAAGTGTCAGCACTGGCCGCTCACAGAAGAGCACACAGTCATTGAGTGGGACAGTACCTTGTACATGGAGGCGTCCGTGTGCGTGGCGTCTTCATACTTCCACACGCCACCCAGCTGCATTGCCTTCTCAAAGAGCACGACCGAGTGGCCTGCTTCGCGCAGACACTTGGCCGCGACTGCGCAGACACAAACGAAGAAAAGCAACCGTCAGCCTCCACTTGAGTGCCAACAACACAAGACTGCCTGTGTGCACTTACTCACGCCCGCCGCGCCGCCGCCGATGATACCCACGCGCACGCACCTGGTCATTGTCAGTTGTGGAAGCAAAGTGTTCTAGGGGAGTGGAGATGATCTATGAGACCGCAACTGAGGAGCTCCGTCGACTTCCATGTCACAAACCACACATCGTGTCACTGCCGCCGGGTCGATGACCAGCACTCTTGGAAAAAGGGGGTCCTGATAGGATGAAATAGAAGATGCAGGGCGTTGATTGGGTAGAAATGGAGCCTTTCATTCCGCTGCATTAAGATGCGTCACTACGCGACGCTATGCTACCTGTACGCTGCCTACTGCTGCTGCTGCTGCATGGCCGAGCTCTCCATGTCTTCCACGAGCCGTGCGCCGTGCTTCTTGGTCAGACGTTCCGTGAGCATCTCGCGGAACTCGTTCATCACGCGGTTCTCTCGCTGCTGCTTCTCCTCGAAGTTGATCAACGCCAGCGCGCGCTTCTCCTCCGCCGTGTACACTTGGTTCTCCTTACGGATACGCACGGCGTTCATGCGCTGGTGCCGACTGCCGCTCATGACGTAGCCCAGATTCTCCAGCCCCTCGATCTCCTGACCGTTCCAGCCGACTTCACCACGACGAGGGATTCGCATGTTCTTCTGCACGTACTGGGCGATCGCAGCGCCTTCACCTGGCAGCAGCGCCTTGCCGTAGTTCATGCCGGCATTCGCAGCGTCTTCGGCTTCGACCAGTGGCTTCGGGCCGATCTCTTCTTCGTCCTCACTGCCATCAGCGTGGCCCTGCACCTCGGCCTTGAACTTCTCGGCTTCTTTGCGGTCTGCATCGTCTAGATCATGCAGATCCGATGGAGCAGCGCGTTTCGTTTCGCGTTTCTTGAACTCGTCGTCGGAATCCACAGACGAAGCCACACTAGCTCTGTCCGAGTCGCTGTCCGAGTCGCTGTCGTCGGACGAAGACGAGTCGTGGCGACGAGACTGGCGTCGCGTCTTCTTGCTGCTCTTCTTGTGCTTTCGACTGGAGGACTTGGAGCTCTTCTGACGGGATGAACTGGACTTTCTCGATGACTTCTTGCTGGCCTTGCGTTTTCGCTTACGGCGGTCGTGGCGATCCGATTCCGACTCGCTGTCGCCCTCGCTCTCGCTTCCAGACGACGAATCATTGCTGGATTCCTGCCGTTTCGCCTTGGGAGCCGGTGAGGGCGAGCGCGAGCGCTGCTCTTCCTTCAGCTTGAGCTTCGGTTCCTTCTTCACCGGAGGAAGCGGACTGGGGATGTCAGCCCAGATACTGAACTTGATGCGGTCGCGATCACGCTTGCGCTCCTCAAAGAAACCGTCCGAGCCAGCATTCGAGTAGCGGTTCTTGTTGTACGGACGTCCTTCAAATCTCGGCGCCTGGTCGCGATTGCCTCCACGGAAGTCTCCTCCGCGGTCGTCTCGACGCTGCGGCTGGCGGGGTCTCGACCGCGAGCGCGACGACTGACGCCGACGATTGGGAAGCGACGAGGAACGCGATCGGGATCGCCGGCGGCTGCCTCCTCGCACGGGCGACGGCTCACGCCGACGACGGTCGTCGCGAGGCGCTTGCTTGGGGCGCGCAGGGCTGGGCGACCGAGGCGATGAGTCGCGGGAGCGAGACGACAGCGATCTGCTGCGCGAGCGGCCGCGGGGACTGTCGCGGCTCTTTCGCCGGCGCCCGAGCGAGTCCACGCTGCTGCTGCGACGGCGCGAGTATCTGGGCGGTGGCGACGGACTGCGGCGGCGCTCACGGCGACTGCCTCTGTCGCGACTGCGACTGTGAGTGGGACTCCGCATTCTCGTGCACTGAGCTTCTCGTCTTGGATGGAAACACCCAGCCAACAAGAGCATGAGCCTGTGCTGTAGTACCGTGGCATCTCTATTTATTGATATCCTGTCATCCGCGATATAACTGCCGCTGGCGTGCTTACACACCCTCCCGCTGGCTGGTGGATCGCATCACCCCAGCAGCGCACGCAGCGCGTCGATGCGCGCGAACTGGTCGCTCGTGATCTTGGCCGCCAGCGTCTTGCGTGCGTCTCGGACGTGGTCGTCGCCTCGGATGTCGTCCAGGAACTCCAGCACAGCCTCGAACTCGTGCTCGATGCTGCCGATCATGGTCAAGAGCTTGGGCTTGTCCACGGACGGCTTGCTTCGCCGTGTGGCTTTCGACCGAGTAGTCTGGGTTTCAGTCGATGTCTCGCCCTGCTCTTCGCGCTCGAGCCTCTCGAGCTCGGCGTCGACGTCGTACGAGTCCCACTTGGTCTTGAGCTTGTTGCCCTGGGAATCAAAGTGGTAATCTACAGAGAGCGAAACACGCCGCATAATCCATTCCATCAGCTCACACATAGAAGCAAGAGCACACAGTATGATGGGGTGTGTTGTACGTACAGGATCCCAAGGACGAGTTGGCGGCGGCCGACTCAGCAGCGTCACTTGCATCGGTCTCCTCCACGCCGTCGTTGGCAACAAAGTCTTCGACCTGGTTCTCCAGGTGCATCAGTCGCACCGAGACCTCGCCCACGATGAGTTCCACGCGCCGAAGCAGCTTCAGCGCTTCGTGTCGTTCCTGCTGCTTGCTGCGCGCACCAAACCATCCACACCACGCAATCACAATCGATACAATCGATACCGTCAGTAAATCTCTGCAACTGCCACACCACAAACAGCTTCTGGCCCTCATGCATTGCGCCGCCACTTACAGTGAGTGCTGGTACTTGTAGTACACGAGCGGCATGGCTGCAGCCAGCGCCAGCGCCGTCGCAGCGGCCGCGCTCGTCCAGGAAGACGACGGCGCCGCCATCGTCGTTGTCACAACAATGGGGTTGCGTTTGTGGTTGCACGTCACACTTTCGTTGACCTTGAAGTCCCTCGTTTTAGTCCCCAATTCGGGACACCAGGCCCACCTCCAGGCTCTCTCTCGGAAGCACAGTGAGCTCGTGGATAGAAATCGTCGTTTCTAACATGGGCAAGAAGACCAACTGGACCATCAGTGAAGACCAAGCGCTGTGCCGCGCGTGGCTGTGCGCGAGCGACACGTCCATCGGCCATGGCAGCGACCAGAAGGCCGGCACGTTCTGGGGCGTCGTGCACCAGCTCTTCCACGCGGAGCTGGATACGTCCGTGGACAGGCCCGTGACAGGCCTCAAGATCCGATGGACGCGCATCAACCGCGACGTCCAGCGCTTCGCGCTCACCTTCGCGCGCGTACAGGCGACCGTGGCGGCGTCGCGAGTTGCTAGTGCCACTGGCCATGAAGGCGAGCGCGAATCGCCAGAGGTGGAGGCCGAGCGCGACCGCTTGTGCATCGAAACCGCCGTCGATCTGTTCGTCAAGGAGCAAGGCAGCAAGTTCACATTCGAGTCCTGCTGGAAGCTGCTGCGCTTTTCGCCGCGGTGGATGCAGCTGCTCGCCAACTCTGCGGGCGTCTCAGCCAGCTCCTTCCAAGCGTCACCCGCGTTGCTGTCGGCTGATCGAGTGAACCGCTTGGCGAACGGTGGAGGCGATGCGATTGAGTCTCCGGCGGGCGCCTCTCTACACAAGCGACGCCTTGCTGCGATGATCGAGTCACATGGCGGCTATCCAGCGGCAGATTGCGCGAATGGGGTGATGACGACGATCGCGGCGGAGCTCAAGCGTCAGAGCGACTTGATGGAAGAACAGAATGCGATTGCGCTCTTCCAGATGGAGCTGGATCTGATTGAAGACGACGTCGCACGCGCCTACTTCACCAACCTGCGCCACGCGTACACAAAGAGGATGCGTCGCGAGGATCCAGTGGAGGTGGAGGTGGTCGAAGAGGCTGCCGCTGAAGCGTCTGAAGCCAAGAGCGAAGGTGAGGAGGTGGCGGAGGGCCTGCGAGAATTGAAGGAGACGGCAGATCTGTAGGCCAAGGTGGAAGCAACGTAAACAAACCGACATAACCACGAATGCAGTGTGTGCATCAATCCTTCCACGACGCGAGTCGCCCTAATTATGAGCGCAGCCATTTGTATGAGCTGGTCCGGAAAGTCCCGAAAGGTCATCGGGTCATCTGTATCTGATGCGCTCAGCCGCTCACCTGGATCCGTCTGAGTCTGACCGGAAACGAGGATTCCTGGTCCTGATGGACTCGCCAAGGACGACGTGGCTGCAGCTCGTACGCGGCCAGAATGGCTTCAGTGCCGCAGCAGATTCCATGCGGCGCTTCTTCACTGAGTGCACTGGCATGGTGACCCCAGGGGAGGCGTTTGGCGCTCTCTGGCGTCTGCACTGCGACGATCGACGCGCCAACGATCCGCACGCGGCAGCATTGCTCGTCGTTCTCGCCCACGTCGGTGACCTGGAGACACATTTGGCGTCGACGCTGCTTCTGTGTGATCTAGCGGACGTCGCTGATGACTTGAAGGCGTTTGCGACTGCAGCAGATCGGTGGAAAGCTAGCGGCGTTTTGCCGCCTGCGTCGAGTGCGGTGTGGATCCAGTTGCTGCAAGTCGCGGTTATCCTCCTCGCCTCAAGCGCAGAAGCATCCTTACAGAAAGAGCGCCTCCATGGTCTGCAGGAACATCTCAAGGCGTATGGTGCAGCGACGCTTGCAGTCAAAGACCATGAAGACCAGTCGGATGTGGTGATGGATTGGAACGAGTTCCTCGCGCTCGGGTCTGGTCTGGAGCAGTCGGCTCTCAGAAGAACGAAGGACGGTCGGAACGTTGTTCAGCAGCTGAGGATGGTCAACGCACAGCAGCAAGGACGCTTAGCCAACTATCGAAGTCTCCATGAGGGCGCTGACGTGGCGGGTGCTTTGGAGGTGGTGTGGGACGCCGCGACAAGCCTTGTGAAGTGCTGTCCGTCAGCGTCGGACTCGGCGGAAAGTATGAGCATGGATCACGACGGACCGTATCAATTCATTTATGATGGTTCCAGTCTTGTGAGCTGTATTCGAGATGCGAGTGGTCTGTCTGCTCCCTTGCCAACATCGACAGCTCAGGGAGACGGCCAATCCAAGACATTCTCGACAGCTGAGCAGGTGCCATTAGAGGAGACGATAGAGACTCTGCAACATGCGGACGGCAGATTCATCGACGACCAAATACGCGAACTGGCGACGATCCACGACGTGTCGGTGCTCAGCGTCCGCGTGTCTTCGTTGCTTGGGCTGCAACTTTGCCGTGAACGCACCTTCACGGATTCAGTGGCGAGTGCCAGGTCATCTCAGTGGGAACAATCAATCCGAAGGATAGTCAACTCGCTGACTAGTGCGGGTGGCGAAGAAGAAGAATTGCTGCAGCTACTCCGGCTTGCGGCTGTACATCCCAGTGCAGTGATCGAGATCCTGATGGCAGACGCGCTCACTACCACCCAACACCACGACCTCGTCACTCGACTGCTGCTGGAATGTCCACTTCTCGTTATGTGGACAGAAACTCCGGAATCGAACAAGCCCGAGGAAATCGACAACTCAATCGTGATCACAATGTTGTCTCGCGCAGTGCATCGAGTCGCTTGTCAAGCGGACGCCACCATGGCGATGGTGCAGTCACCCGCATTTCGCCTCGTTCTCCACCTAGCGACTGCTACGCCTGACAAAGCTACGACCAACCAAGGTTGTTCAAGTGGAGCTGTGTTGTCGCCGGACGTATGCATGCGGCTCATCTTTTGGTCAGCTTTTAAGCTGTTTGGGGACTCGATCACTCCAAGTTCCACCAGCCGGCTCTTCACGCTCATGCATTTCTTCGTGGTCAACACCCACGGTAGTGGTCGCTTTTCTGCAAGCACTCTTCGAACCAGCTTGGAGATGTCTGCCTCGGTCTACCCTGTATCTGTCGACGATACGCCTGAACATCAAGAACTCCGAGATAGCCTACTGCTAGTCACCGATGCACTTCTTCGAGCTCGCTCGCCAACATCTAAGACGCCACGCCCTGAGACGAGGGCTTGGACCCCACCTACCGGCATTCGAATGCAGTGTTTGCTCGTTTCCCATGACGTGCTTCTACCAGAGCTGCAAGGGGATGAATGTGAAGACCTGTCACCACACGCGGAGCTATCGCAGATCTCGGATGAGCTTCAGCGGTCGATCGACCAGACATTGTGGCGGCTCGTGTGGACATGCGATCGAGCTGAATGCGCAGCCAGCACAGATCAGGACCGTAAATTTCTTCATGAACTTCGTGAGCGAGAGTTTGGTGATGGAAACCTCAAGGTCACTGGAAGCTGCGCGATCCAAACTCAAATCAGCGAGATGTTGCGATCGTCCGGCGGCCGCGTCTTCGAGCGAATCGTCCAAACTATCGGCAACGTGATCCTCCCAATCGTCGTGGATACTCCAGTCACCGACTCCACGGCTTCACAGCAACTCATGGAATACGTTCTCCGCTGCTGGAGCGTCAGTGCATTTTCTTCGAAACACGGAAGAGACTGGTCTGTCGTCCGAATGCTGATGAGAACCATGGGGCTCATTGATCAGGTGATTGAGTCGGCGAGCTTGGTTCCGCCGGTACTTGTTCGCTGTCTGCAAGCTACTGGCTTGCTCTACTCGTGGCTACGCTCGCACCCTCAAGATGACGCGATGGCTAGTACCATCGACCGCGTCGAAGTGACAGCGATGCGCGTGTTATTTCAATTGAGGCATCATCAGCCGGACCTGCCCGCGGGTCCCGCGCTGACACAAGAAGAGAAAGCAGTCCGTTCAGCTGTTGCCACGCTGTTGGTGTCGACGAGGTTGATCGAGAGAGAATCCGTCGTCACTTTCCTACGGAGTCATAGCTAGCTAGGCCACAATTTTGTTGCTCACCATTTAACTGACAGGACATGGATGGCCGCTACTACGTAGTATAGAAAGTTCCAGATCTATTTGACAGCATTTGTATCCACAGATTTCCTGCCGCTTTGCTCTCACGCACACAACTCGTCGATGATGTGGTTCGACAGAATGTGCTGAGGGTCCACTTCATCACGCGCCTTCTTGAAAGCCTGGATCGGGTAACGACGGCGCAGTCGTTCCCGCATCTCACGGCGCTCGTCCTGGTCGCTAGGCCACTCGATCTTCGCCCAGTGCTCCATTCCGCCGAACGGCTCCATGACATTGCGATACAGGCGGTGGTAGTCGAAGAAGCAGTCCCAAATAGCTCCGCGGATCTTTGGATCGTGCGTCGGCAAGTAGAGGATGATGCCGACCCAGCAGAAGAGCTGGTTTGGGTTGTACGACGCCGCGGGGCTCATCGACGATGTGCTGCGCGCCGTCCAGCGCTGCTCAATGGGAGCTGGAGCGGGAATCCCGGATGACTCGATGCCCTTGAGGAGCTTCTCAACAAAGTCGATGTCCAGCGTCTCAGCTGTCGGAAAGGCGACCTCTTGGACAAGCTGCTGGCCACCGCAATCAAAGCCGATGATATCGTCCGACAGACCAACGCGGTAGCCGTTGTTAAGCAGCCAGAACTCTTTTTCCACTAGGTTCACACGAACCACATGCTGCTTGTCAAGAGGCTTGAATTCCAGAAGCTTGTCGCGCAGCTTGGTGAAACCCCAGTCCAAGTAGTCCGGGTCCGGCTTACCGCCAGCCAGCTCCAGGTACAGCTTACGCGGAGCTTCGAGCTGCACGTCACGAGAGTGCGCCACCGGTGGAAACTTTGCCGCACCAAGCTTGGCATCCTCGTCGCTGATGCGCTGGCATTGAACGACCACGACTGCATCTGTGTTTGGAATCCACATGTACCGGAGGTGCTGGAACTCCTTGAGCCACGCCTGGTGGTGCTTGCGGATCTCGTCTGCCGTCGTCACGAACATCTTCTCTGCCAGATAATGCGCAGGCACACACTGCAGTTTCAGCTTCGTGACGACGCCGAGTGCGCCAAGGCCGCACTTTGCCAGTGCAAACAGATCTGGGTTCTGGGTAGCGCTCAGCGTCATGCGTCCGTTCGCTGGCGTCACGATCTCCATCTCCACGATCTGGTCGTCAATGGGCGGAATCGCCGCGCCAGAGCCGTGACAACCAGCCTGCGTGATGCCTCCGACCTGCTGGTCACGAATCGAGGCGACATTCTGCATTGTCAAGCCGTATGTTCGCAGCTTGTCGAGCAGTTCGCCCACGATGATACCGGCCTCGACCGTCACCTGCAAGCGCTCCTTGTCCACGTCGAGGATCTTGTCGAACAGCGCCATCGACAGCAGCGCTTCGTGTTGTTGACCATCAGTGGCTGTGGAGCTGGCCTTGCTTTCGCCTGAAAAGCCGAGTCCGTTTGGAGACACACCGGCGCCCATGCAGCGCAGCTTCTGCTTGCGGGCTTGGAACTCGGAGAGCAGCTTCTCGATCTCGTCCACCGTCTCAGGCACGAAGAACTCGCGCGGGCGACACTCGTGCGACGCTGACCAGTTGACGAAGACGTGCTCATCGTCGTCAGGGACTTCTTCCGTGCGCGCAGAGCCCACGCCGGCGATCGTCGCCGCAGTGGCGACGGCACACAGCGAGCGCCAGACGCTGTCATTGCTGGTGGCTGACGACGAGTTTTGGAGAAGGAGCTGCGCCACAAGAGGAGACGCGTACTGGGTGGCGCGCTGGCTGCTAATGGCGGCGTGGGAGAGCAGAGCGGCACGCGAGGTGCGGCGCAGGACCGTCATGTTCATCTTCATCTTCGTTGCGATGTGAGCCGAATTCGACACTGTCACGTAGTACTTAGTAAAAAGCGCTTTTTAGGAGTCTGTTTTGTGATGGTCGAAGCCATGACGGACGGCGAGCTAACTATCCCACGTGTCAGTTCGGTGGTGCTGTGCACAGTACACAGTGTACTGCAGTAGTATGGGTTCAAATGTCGGCGGCTCTCCTGCACTTCTGTGTCGTAGATTTGTTCAGCTCAAGACCACATTGACAATTCTCATGATACGATTCTTTCTTTCATTGTAGCAGATGCGTTGAGCTCCGTATCCTATCTTGGACGACATCCGAGTACACTTTTAGTCCACGTGCTTACTGAGGAGGGTTCACCGTCTGGATGAACTTGATGGCCGTGTGCCAGGCCTTCTTCACCGCCTCCTTGGTGGCCTCGTTCGAGAGGTCGCCGCGGTGCACCCAGCCGTGCTTCTGGTCTGGGAAGTCAATGACGTTGCTGAGCGCACCGATGTCGGCGCGCGCCTTCAGGATCTTCTCGACGCTGCCGTTCTCACGGACGAACTCTGGGTCGTCACCAGCCGCAAGCAACACCTGTGGCACCTTGACGGCCGCGGCGAGCTTGTCGACAGCGCCGTCGCCCTTGGTCATGTTCTCGATCATCCAGGTTGGGTGGAACGACACGTGGCCGCGCACGACTGGATCGGCCGACGCAGTGAGCGTGGCGCCAATCCACGAGCCCCAGCAGTAGCCGTAGCTGGCAAACGTCTCGGCCTTGGCCTCGGTTTTGAGGTAGTTGACGGCGTCGTTGATGCGCGCCGACAGCACCGAGTAGTTGTTCTTCTGGACCCACTCACCGAACGACGCCTGGAAGGTGTCCGGGTGAAGGTACTCGCCAGCCGCGAGATCGACGACGACGACAGCGTAGCCGAGCTTGCCAAGCGCATCCGCATCCGCCTTGGTGCGGCCGCTGTCCAGACCGAAGATGTCTGGGTAGGCGATGATGCCGGCCTTGGCGGTGGCTGGGCCGGCGACGTAGAGAGTGGTCTGGCCGAAGGTCTTGATGGTGCCGACGTTGGCGGCGGCTCCGAGGGCAGGCTCGGCGGTGACTGGGCAGCAGCTCATGATGGTGGCTTGAGATTGGAGGGGGGGAGGGACTTGGTCTCGACTGGAGCTCTTGAGTTGTGACTGCAGGACGCGGCAGCAAATCACCCCAGCACCGCAGACTTCAAGATTCAAGTACATGTTTTATACATGTTAGTGGTGATTTAAACGGTTGCGTCATCGGAGGAGAAGAGTATCCAGTAAGAGACCGTCAAGTGGTGACTTATAGCCAATGGTGAGCTGCCAAACCAGTTGATCACATGGCTTCACTTCGAGAACTTCACCCCTCGCACAGTCGATTGGCTGCAGGAACGAAGCCGAAGGCATGCGAAGTCCAGCAGGCGGATCATGCCATCGGCGCGGTTGACGTGCGCAGCCGCCGCTTGGCACCGGCTCATCATGACGCGGCACCATCGGTTCCGTCGGTTCCGGCCACCCACGTGCGCTGCCAGTGGTGCACGGCGACGGCTCGCGACGGAAATGCCACAGTCGCTCGCTTTGCGTCCTCCGTGGCGTCGTTCGGCAGTGGGTAGAAGAAGTCGACGGGTAGCGCGGCAGTGGTGTTCGACTCCTCGCCGCTGAGGAAGCCGGGCTTCTGAACTCCTGACGCTGAGGTCCAGCCTACTGCTTCCATGAATGTGCGGGTCATCAGGCCAGGGCCTGTGCGCTCGATCGTCGACATTGGCGTCTGCGAATCAGTCACTGGGCCCAGATCCACCCCACTGAGCTGCGCGATCCGAGCTAGCATGCTGGCGTCCAGACTCGGCTGATTTGTGCACGTGTGGATCTTCTCAATCAGACACTTCAGAATGGAATGGCCGGGGGCGGAGGCGATGACGGCGTTGTTGATCTCCACGCAGCCAGTGTTGGAGACGCCGACCACAAAGGAAAAGCTCTGAAGTACCGGAACGAAGAGCGTGAGAGCGTGAGACGAGTGCACACGATGTCGAATTCGAGAATTAGTGCACGTACCTCAAGCAGGAAGTCGATTGGCTGCAGGCACTGCATGTCAACGTCGACGTACACACCTCCAAAGCGTTCGAGCACCTCATAGCGTAGAATGTCCGCTTTCTCTCCGTAGTTCTTTGCGTTTGCGTATGCTTTCTGTCGAGAATGCAAGCGTGCGATGAGTTAGTGACGCACGGCATGTAACTTATCACAGCCCACTCACACAGTACCTCGTTTTTCAATCCGAAAGCATCAACGTCTGAGTCTCTCCAAAGGCGCTGTGTACACAAGCGGTTAATCATAGTGCGTTTGCCTGATACATATGCAACACTACACGACTTACGTGCGTCCAGTCGGGGTGGTGGCTACACCAGCTTTCCATCCAAGCGGCGCACTTGGCGGGTAGCTCAAGAGGTCCGAGCCAAATGTGGTGGATAATTCGGGGGATCATGGTCACTACAAGTGGGGCGACGGCTTCTTCAACTTGCGAGCTTGTGCTGGACGCTTGGAACTGCTGCACGTGACGTCTTTCCAGTTCGGCCCGCCACTCTCGATCCGACGCGCTCCACACGCCCCAGCGCCACGCGCGCTGGTTGCGTCGCTCCTGCTCCATCGTGTTGTGTGTTTTCGCCGACATGACACCCAATTATGTGGACCACCTGAAGTTAATCTCACAGCGATGGATACACAGGGAAACTGCGGCCGTTTCAGACGCGGAGGGCCGCAGTATGAGGATTGCCAGCCATGGGCAGCGGCCTGCGGAAGCCATTGCCGGAAGAGATCTACAGGAATGCTCCGCCATCGCCCGCTGAGGAGTTCGTCAAAGTAGGTGGCTCCGCGGATCAGAGCGGGGAGACGCTCGATGAACAGCTCGACCGACTTGAAGAACTTGAAGCCAAGCAGTGAGGATACTCGCATCACTGTCTCAACCCTTTCATGACCAAACTAAACCGTAAACCACTCGTGTGTGTGGCTGCTTTAGAGAAGAAGAAATGGCTCAGCGCCAGAGAGCGGCCGTGAATCACGTCGTCGAGAATCTTTTCCCCTACGCGCCAGTCAAAGTTCAGACGCAGAAGTACCCTTCGTCCAGTCCCCACGCCGGCAAAGCGTATCTCTGGGTCACTCTGGATGAAGACGAGATCAAGCGACGCGGCCTAGGCGTCAGTCCTGTGCGCTATCCGGTGGGTGTCGCCGTTGATGCAGAGGGCAACGTGTTTGTATCTGAAAGCGGGAGTACGAACACGGCCTCACCCAAGGTCGGCGCCGAGTCTCCACACACACGTCGCATCTCCGCCGCCTCGATCATTGAGCTGGCGTCTACTAATGCCGCGCCACCAACGCCGCGGCCTCCGCGACTCGTACAGGCAGAGCAGACGTCCCTCACTGTGCGGTGGAAGAAGTCCGCCGACACGACCGTCGATCGATACGAAGTCCAGTACAGACTCGCGGACAGTCCTTCGAACGCGTGGAGTGCGTTGTCGGCTGCATTCACTGTCCGTGATGTCGCGTTGGAGGGTATCAACTGTCATCAGCCGTACCAGTTCCGCGTCCGAGCCCATAACCCGGCAGGATGGAGTGAATTCAGTGAGTCCGGCGACGTCGTGTGGACTCTACCGGGCGTACCTGCTACGCCTCGCGCGCCAGTCGCAGGAGCAATGACCAACACGTACATCAGTCTCTTTTGGTCACAAGTCGACGCCAATGGGGCGCCGCCTGTGGTGTTTTCGTTGGGGATGCGGGAGTTTGTGGACGGCATCAGTACGAAAAAGTCCTACGTTCCCATCTACGAAGGCACAGGATGTAGCTTTGTCGCGTCGGGTCTCAAGCCCAAAACGTCGTACATGTTTCGACTTCAAGCCTCCAACACGATCGGCTCGAGTCCTTTTGTGGAGAGCAAGACGATCAAGACACTTTCACACGGACGACCAGAGATCGTGGAGCTTACGAGCGTGGAGGACAAATCCGCAGCTTACGACCGCTGGGTGCAATGCTGGGACCCCAAGACGGAGCAAGTTTTCTTTTTCAACAAGTACACGTGCCAGCGCGTAACAGACGAGCCACGGGAGCTAATCGAAGCCAGAGCGAAGCTCGGGGAGCAGACGCTGGAAGAGACGCCGGAGATGCTGTTTCGACGCAAGCGGTTCCGTTTCCATCGAGACTTGCGCCAGGGTCTCCACGGCGTCAACCTCAGCAGCACAGTGGACTTCGCGCTCCATCGCGAGACGATGTATGAAGACACGCTCTCTAGTTTTTCCAAGTTGACAAAGCCAGAGCTGTTCGCCAAACCCAAGATCTCATTTGCCAACGAAGCCGGTATCGACTCGGGTGGACTGACGAAGGACTGGTATCTCCAGATATCCAAGCTGGCTGCCACCCCCTCGCGCCGCCTTTTCAAAGCGTGTGACAGCAATCAGTTCGAGATCGATCCGAGATCGAGCAATCAGCTGCAGGACTTTCGATTTCTCGGTAAGTTCCTAGCGAAAGCCATCTTCGACCGCCAGACGCTGGATCTCCCACTGTGTGATGCAGTGTTCAAACATGTGCTACACCAGCCAATCGTCATGGAAGATCTCCAGGACATCGACGCCCAGTTCCATAAGTCGCTTGTCTGGATACTGGATAACGACGTGATCGATGTAATCGACGAGATGTTCTCAGTCGAAGTGGAAACTGTTGCTGGCGGCAAGCACACCACAAGCACTGTCGACCTCAAGGAGAACGGCCGCGATATTCCCGTGACCAACGTCAACAAGCACGAGTATGTGCAACTGATGCTTCAGTGGCGAACAGAGTTCGGCGTGAAGGCCCAAGTAGATGCGCTGTTGCACGGAATCGCTGCAGTTCTCCCGCTCTCGGCGTTAAAGGTGTTCGATCTCCCGGAGCTGCGCATGCTGCTCAACGGTAAGCCCACGATAGACGTGGAAGAATTGCGAGCCAACACAGTGTTCCAAGGTGGATATAACGAGCACTCGCAGGTGGTGCTGTGGCTGTGGCAAACGCTGCGCGAGTTTCCGCTTGAGCTGCGTGGACTGTTTCTCAAGTTCATGACGGGGACGAACAAAATCCCATTGGATGGTTTCGAACCGCCGCTCAATATCACGAAGTCGGATCTCGATCCGCAAGCGCTGCCCCGAACCCACACCTGCTTCAACCAAATCGTACTACCAGAGTACACGACGTATGAGACGCTAGTAGAAAAAATCACGTTCGCGATCAAGAACGCCGAGGGGTTCGAACTCTCCTAAAGACACACACACACCGTGTTGGTCGTATTGACAAGAGTGTTTATCCGAAGTTGATGCCCTGCGCGAGAGGCAGGTTCTTGCTGTAGTTGACAGTGCACGTCGATCGACGCATGTACTGCTTCCACGAGTCCGAGCCCGACTCACGGCCGCCGCCAGTCTCCTTCTCGCCACCAAAGGCGCCACCAATCTCGGCACCGCTTGGACCAATGTTGACGTTGACGATACCGCAGTCCGAGCCGAGAGGACCAGTCCACTTGAAGATCGCCGACTGGTTCTTGGTGAAGAGCGACGACGACAGGCCCTGAGGAACGTCGTTGTTGAGCGCGATGGCTTCGTCAACCGACTTGAACTTGATCACGTAGAGGATTGGCGCAAAGATCTCCTTCTGCACAATCGGCGCATCGTGGCCGATGGACACGACAGTCGGCTCCACGAAGTTACCTGGTCCATCAATGGTCTTGCCACCAATGAGAATCTATAGGTTCCAAGTTTTGATTAGCTGCAGCTGCGCGATGTAAGGAACATAGTGGGGGGATGTGTACCTTGCCGCCCTGCTCCTTGATGGTCTTGATGCCATCGACGTAGTTCTGGACAGCCTGGAAGACGTTACAGTGCGCGTGAGATGCCATTCGTTGTTTTTTGTGTGAATCGAGATAGGGCACTTACCTGCTTGTTGTGCAGAGGACCACACAGCACATCATCCTCGAGCGGGCTGCCGATCTTGATCGTCTTGTAGGCCGCAGTGAGGCGGCGAACGAAGTCATCGTGGATGTCTTCGTGGAGGAACAGACGGCGCAGCGACGTGCATCGCTGGCCAGCGGTACCAACAGCCGAGAAGAGCGTAGCGCGCAGTGCCATCTCCTGGTCGGCGTCCTGGTCCACGATCATCGCGTTGTTGCCGCCAAGCTCCAGGATGGTCTTGCCGAAGCGAGACGCCACAACCTGGTTCACGTGGCGACCGACCTTGGTGGATCCCGTGAAAGACACGAGCTCCATGCGCTTGTCAGCGATCAGCGCATCACCAACGTCAGCTCCGCTGATAGACGAGCAACAGAGTGAGCAACTCCATCCCCGCCAGTGAAATCAGAACGGTCAAACGACTTACCTGCCGCAGATGAGCGACGAGATCGCACCCGAGTGACCGTTGCGCTCAAGCACATCAGCGATGATCTTGTTGCAGGCCACGGACGTGAGCGAGAGCGACTCCGAAGGCTTCCACAGGTGCGTGTTGCCGCACACCAAGCTGAGGGCAGCATTCCAGAAGAGCACGGCGCACGGAAAGTTGAAGGCCGTGATGACGCCGACGTGGCCCTTGAGAGGGTTGTAACGTTCCATCATGAAGTGGCCTGGGCGTTCCGACGGGATGATCGAGCCGTTCAGCGTGCGGCTCAAGCCCACGGCGAAGTCGCAGATGTCGATGGCCTCCTGAACCTCGCCGAGACCCTAGTACATCCAGTTGTTAGATTTTACACGAACAAAAGTAAACACCATAGACGTTTCTTACCTCGACGTAGATCTTGCCCATCTCAAGAGCAATCAACTTACCGAGTGACTCCTTCTTGGCGCGGAGCTCCTCGCCGATCTGGCGAACAATTTCTCCACGTACAGGCGCCGGCAGCTCAGCCCACTTGGGCTTGGCAGCGTCCATTGCCTTGACCACTTGCTCGTAGTCAGCAACAGTGCCGGCGCGCACTTTGGCGATGGGCTTGCCATCCGCTGGGTTAACCGACGTGTACGTCTCGCCGTTGCCAAACCACTCGCCGCCGTACACGCCGAGGTTCTCGTCCTTGAGGCCGAGATCCTTGAGGAACGGGAAGTCGGCGAGCGCGCTCATCTGGCGGCGCTGCAGGGAGCTGGCGTGGGGGCGCATAGCGGCGCGCAGAGAGCGGCCGGCATGGCTGCGGGCGATCGCGTGCATCTTGGTGTCTGTGGGTGGCGGTCTGTCGACGAATGAGCGGCGCTGCGGGCTGACTGCCGTCTCATCCGCACGACGAGGGGGTCAGGAACTTCAAGCCCAGCTGTTTGGCTCCAACACGTGACTCGGTAGGTAATTACGACAAACTAATCTGAGTCGTAAATACACCTGGAGTGGATCAGAGCTGGATTATATTAGCTTAGCCACCTGCAACATTTTCGGAGTATTTGTCAAGTACCAGCATTCAGTTTGACTATAACAGTATTTTTATATTTAAGTAGCTATAGGAAACGAATACCCTAGTTTCTAAGACCTGCGCGACGAACAAACGCTGTCTTCTAGGATTTGCTGTCCTGCCTAGTACAAGCGGCTATCATTTTTTACAGTAGGGTTTCCCCACGTCGCGAACAGGTTGTATGGAGTCGGTAGGGTGTGTGTGGGTGGTCGTGTGCGTATCCACTTGGTCATGTGTGTTCGCGCGGTGGGGAACATTGCGTTTGACAACAGGTGTCTACTATACATGCCGGCTGTGTGTGGTGTGGACGTGCCGAGCGTGGTTGATGGGTTTCCCCACGTCGCGAACAGGTTGTATGGAGTCGGTAGGGTGTGTGTGGGTGGTCGTGTGCGTAT